>CP139509.1:362777003-363044899 GCA_021014915.2 Artemisia tridentata subsp. tridentata | reverse complement strand
AGTCGGTATCCTACAGAAGGAAATGTGTTTGTTAGTGCAAATATTACGATATTTAAACTAAACGGTTTCTTCGGTTTTAATGATGACAAACATGTAACTTGTAATACATAACGTAAAATGTGCAAGTTACTTGTAAACACAAATCGTCAATGCATACTTCATCAAAACCTCCCGACGTCTCAAGTATGCTTCAAAGAAGTCGTAGATTTCCATCCAGACATAAATCACTCAAGGTAAGGACAAACAAATCTACCACTTGACAAATGATCAAAGGATTATATTTTTCTAAACTTCACATTTTTAATGTGACAAAAAAAAATTTCAAAAATATATTTTACAAATTATTTTTGAATTAAAAAGAAATGTTTTATTTTGAAAAATAAATTTGAAAACTCCCAACAGTCATTTTTCCCCCCAAAACAGCTCCAACTTTCCCAAATAAACCTTCCCCACTAAAGACAAAAAAGGGAGCGTCCACGGCACCGTTAAGTATGGACGGCTCCACTAAATTTAGTGGAGCCGTCGGGTATTTAGTGGAGCCGTAGGTCTGTAACGGTCAGATTTTCCCTTGCCTATAAATAGTGGACCATTCCACACTTCCAACTTGATTTTTCCAGTCCTTTTTCTCTGGTCTTATCCCTCTTCACTTAGATAACTTTCTTTGATCATTTGGAGAGTCTTAGGTTGTTTAAGAGTGATCCAATCATCCACTCAAGTGATCCTCTTCATTCCTCTTGATTAGCAAGAGAAGAACACAAAGTATCCTAGATACAAAGTGTTGTCATCCCTCTTGATTAGCAAGAGAAGAACACAAAGTATCCTAGATACAAAGTGTTGTCATCCCTCTTGATTAGCAAGAGAAGAACACAAAGTATCCAAGTAGATACAAAGTGTTGTCATCCCTCTTGATTAGCAAGAGAAGAACACAAAGTATCCAAGTAGATACAAAGTGTTGGAGTTGTTAGGTCTTGTAACATTTGTTACACTCTTGATTGTATCATAGAATACATCAAGATTACTTTTCTTTTGTGAGAGAGTGAGTCAAGATCATTGTGATCTTAAGAGATAGTGAAGATCTCTTGAAGCCATTGGGCTTGAGTGATTGATCTTGTGGATCAAGGGTAGATCGAGTAGATCGTGGTAGATTGGTGCTAGCTAAGATTAGCACTCGACATCTAGCTTAGTGTCGGAAATAGGATAAGCAACGTGTATGGTGTAGATCGGGTAGATCATGGTAGATTGGTGCTAGCTAAGATTAGCACTCGACATCTAGCTTAGTGTCGGAAATAGGATAAGCGATGTGTATGGTGTAGATCGGGTAGATCGTGGTAGATTGGTGCTAGCTAAGATTAGCACTCGACATCTAGCTTAGTGTCGAAAAACAAGTTAAGCAACGTGTACGGTTTTCTCCGCCTAAAGGGAGTTTGTTGATTAGTGAAGTAACTCTCGAGTTGGGTACTCGGGGAGTGGAGTAGGGCGAAGAGGAGCTTCGTGACCGAACCACTATAAATCACCGTGTCCGGTTTGTGCCTTCTAACTTATCTCTTTACTTTCATTTCATTAGTTATCGCTTTATATTTATATTTGCATTGCATATGTGTTTATGTGGCTTGTTGCTCATGTAGTGATTGATCATGTATGTTCCATGGTTTGATTGTGCATATGTTGTAGTTTACTATAGTCATCTCTAGATGCTATATACTCATTGTTGACACTCTTCATATTACGTCACACTTGATTGGGTGTTTGATACAAAAGGTTTTAAGTTTTTAAATGGAAACGTATTCACCCCCCCCCCTCTACGGTTTCCACAATTGGTACCAGAGCCACGTCGCTCAAATTTTTAAAACAAATATTTTTCAAAATTAAGTACGATCCATGTATCAAATTACCCATGAAGGTGATAAAAATATGAAAAGTATTTAGTTGCTTAATAGTTACAAGTTTTGTTGTTAAATATACTTTGTCATACTAGCTTGAAGGTTTTCTTAAACCACTAAAAGAACAGTGTCTTTAAGTGTCCGGTCATGTTTTCAGAACGAGTCATTAAGTCATGCAGTTATGAATCAGAAAACAGACCACGGTACCACTAAACATTGTAAGGTACCGTTATATTTAATGGTACCGTGGGTCATTTAACGGTGCCGTGCATCTGATTGTCTGTTTTTCATTTTTGGTTCATTTTCAAAAATCCATATAAAATCAACCATGAGTCTGTACGAGTCGTGTCGCCCATCATTTTGAACGATGTTGAGTCTACTTTCATTTGAGAAACATTTTTATGAATTAGTTCTAAATGAAAGTATGTTAAAGTCCTTGATTTTCAACTAAAGGTCTTCTGGTCATGCAGTTTGCGTAAATTTTTGGTCAAACTGAAAAAGGGCGATTCAACTTTTAAACCTTGACATGTTTTCAAAGTGCTCAGCAAAAATATTTGAAATGGGGAGGAAACCAATTCATTGTCAAATAAAATCAAGCTTATTATAGTTTTTCGGTTTATGCATTTATAAGGCTCATGCTAAATCACTTGCACTATATTAAGTAATTAGTTTGCATTGCATATAGGCATCAACCATTTGTCTTGCATTTGTTGCAAGTTCTTAAAATGGTTTAGTAACTTTCTTAGGAATAGAAACTAAGTTGGTAGATCATGTGTGTCGAAAGATATTGTCTTACACAATTATTTTTCCAAAGGTTTAAGTGTAAAAAGTATATCACCCCAAAACACTTAACACTTTCATAAAATCCGTAACATGATCCTTAAAACATCACATCATTTTGTCTTGTTTGACCATGGGTTGTCTAAACAAGATAAAAGGTCATTTTAATACATTAGTATTTAAGTAAAAGAAAATGTATTAAACTTGCATTGATTTAACACACATACAAAATGTTTTAAACATTTAGTATTTTACGTATGTGGTATAAAAATGGTTAAGATAATTATTTTTATACTAATGAGGTGTCGAAAAACTAAGAGTATTATACATAATAATATAAATAGTTTTTCTCAAATAAAAATAAATGACAATATCAAAGTAGTAACTTAGTTTGTCATTAACCTCACACATACAACTAGTGTTAAAATAAATGGAACACACTCCTTAAATTTTTATTTTCTTTTTAAAAAGGGAGTGATTGTGAGGGTCAAGAAAGATTTCGAATACATATCAATTCATTATTCAAATTATGATTGATATCATCATCGAATCTAATTGACAAGTTTTCGAGTGTGGACATGAAATTGGAGTCATTATTTGCTTAGCTTCAAGATAACATCAAAACATGATGAAACATATTATCTTGAATCTACATACTCAATCACACTCGATTGTTATGAAAATAATGACGTCCTCTCAAGACGAAAATAATATGCATCGGATCATAACTCACACTTGTGTTGAAGATGCCATATTGAGTCTTGTTGTCCAATAGTTGTGTTCCAAACATTAAACTAATATTTTTAAAAGATGCATAAAATACACAACTAAGTAGGAGTGACAACTTGGATGTTTCATCCGAAATATACAAGTAATTTACATTGCAATGCAATTAGTAAATGTGTCATTTCCGAAAAACCAAACAAGAGCAAACAAACAACATATGTAAACTTTGCTCATGAACGACTCAACACTCAATGTCACATGTCTAGTAAAAGTGTCACACATAATATGTTATTAACTATTATGTAAGTCATCAATCTTTGAGAATATCATATGTATTTCTCTTATCAAAAGATTGACAAAGGATAACTTATATCTCATGCATCTTATTTTCTTTGTGACATGAATGGTTATGTTACAAGAGAATACATTGCATCCTGTTAACAAATATAGGATATTAGAGTTGAATAATAACCTAATACGTCATGTGTCATTGCATAACCAAGTAAAATTAGTCATACACTAAAATACTTGTTTCACAAAGCATTCATAAGAGTGATAAGTTTCCTCTTAGAAAAGCATACTTGTTGAAATAAACAGTATGTCTCATTTTAAAAAAAAATACTCACAAGATCTATTGAGGTAAGTAACCTTTACTAGATTCTCACTCAAGATATGCAAAGGAGCATTCTTGAAACACACACGATGTAGTAGATTCTACAATGTATCACATTAGAGTGTCTCTTGGTTCTAGGAAACCAAATCATGTTAAAATAACATGTAACAACTCAACAAACAAATATTTTGTCCAAGAGATCATAAAATACACCATCTCCATCAAATAACCTCTAAATCTCAAACACGAAATTAAAATATTTCGCTTGCCTTTGTTAGGAGTTGTGTAAGACATGTCATTCTCTTAATCGACCTTCAAAGTATGGTTAGTTGAGTCATATTAGGTCATGTATTAGTGAAATAAGTTAATATCATCTTTGCTACACTTCAATAGGCAAATATAGGAATTTGAAATTTTCTAATATGAGAATGACTACTGGAGAACCTATCGCACTAGAAATTCAATTTGACCCAATTGTTGAATTCCTTCCAGGAGAGAAGTTGGGTTTGTGGTATAACCCATAAAAATGGTCGTGTTCAGCCTTAATTGAGCACCACTTGTGATTGTCTCATACTCATTCTCTAACTTGAAAATTTTTCATTCCTACATTTGACTAGAGATAGTTTGCATCGTTGAACTATATCTCCCATTAGGATGTCATCTTGAACAAGTAGTAATTAGGATCTGCCTTAGCAAACCTAGATTGCTTACATCCCACATACATATTTCAAAATGATAACATGTTCTCATAAGACATGATTAAATGTCTTCATGATCTTAAATGCTAAATGATTATCATGTTTTGCAGATGTTTGCATTTATTCCTTATGTGCATTTTACTTGATTTACTTGTAAAGTTTGCACCCACACTATGTTCTTTTGACACATTAGGAATTAGGTATGCCCATCACTATGAACCCTTAGAAGTCATAGAGCCATACACTAGTGTCAAAACCCATAAGTCAAAGTAGTCGCGAAGTTACCCTAATTCCCCAGTCATCACTTCACCTTCTTCCAAGTAATACACCTTTTTGTCATGGGAAGGTTAGGAACAAACCTAGTAGAACTCGGAGTAGGGTTGACAACTTAAATATTTCATCCGAAATATTCAAGTAAGTTTAACTTGCGATCGCAATTGTTAAATGTCATATCCGAAACATCATACTCAAGCCTTTTAACAACTTATGTTAAAACGCTCATCCAAAGGACTCACGAGTTACTATATAAGTAATTAGTAGTTCCTTTCATTCCCTCGTGTGAATATACACGTCTTAAGATCCCAAACCCTGCTGCAAATCAGCACCATAGGCCTAGCTTTACATCTTTCAAAACCCCATGAAACACTCACGTGCGAAGCACATAGAAACCCTTAAATCAACCAAACCTCTCAATCGAGAATCCCCTTACCATCTCCGTCTAGGTCTAGGAATGATGGAACATTTTCCATAAAACTTATGACTATTTAAATATTTCACTGGAAATATTAAAGTCATCTCTTGTACCCCTCTTATGATTACTTGAATATTTCACTGGAAATATTGTAGTCATCTCGTGCGTCTCGTCTCATGACTCTTTAAATATTTCACTGGAAATATTGAGTCATTCTTTAAATCCCTCTCATGACTATCTAAATATTTCAATGGAAATATTAAGTCATCCCTCACGTTCCTTGCATGATCTCTTGAATATTTCACTGGAAATATTGAGATCATCTATTCTATTTCGTGTCATGACTTTTAGATATTTCACTGGAAATATCAAGTCATTCCCTTGATCTCGTCCCATGACCGTTAGATATTTCACTGGAAATGTCAAATCATATCCTGTGTCTCGTCTGATGACTTTTTAAATATTTCACTGGAAATATTAAGTCATCTTTCACATCGCTCTAATGACTACCTATGTATTTCCTCAGAAATATAAAAGTCATTTCTTCTCGTCCAGTACCGGTCAAAGAATTTATTAGGTATAAATTCTCTCCTCGTGTCGAAAAATCTCCCTTAATCAGCGAAGATTTATTTGTAAAATCCTCTTAAACTCCAATGACAACTTAAATATTTCATCCGAAGTATTTAAAGTTTATTTAATTTGCGAAATGCAATTAAATGTCATTTCTCGTTCTCGACAAACCTTCATCGAATCCCGGTGGATTCATTCATAAAGGAATTTATTCGGTATAAATTCTTTTAATCTAAGGTCCAAAAAAATCACAACATATGTGAAATTTCTTTGTCAGAAATCTAATTCTGGGTCAAAACTGACCTCAGCAGGTCACGGTACTCTTTAATAGGGGACAGTATCGTTATTTTTAACGGTACCGTCGGACCGTTATTTGCTGAGACAGTTTATTCTCACAGTTTCAAAACCACTATCGAAACACACTCGATGTAGTCTTGAACCAGAACCGTATCCTATCAGAACAGATTGTATCTATCTTCTGATTCCTAAGCCTTCTTCCCTTTCACTTCCGCATGGTACTAAACAATACCAATGCTTCCGCATCCCACTCATCTCATACACACTTCAAACGAAGACATTAGGATACGTTGAGATAACCCTCCTTCATCAACATAGATAACCCTATAACCTTATCACCTACCTCACAACCCTGAAGATTTTATCTTCTTAACCCTTAGGATATCTCCAAGTAATCACATGTCTCATCATATAAATATTCTATGAATATTCACAATCATTGAGAAGAGCTACGTGACTTCAAAGGTGAAGTTTATCGTATGCTATCCACTACTTGTCATGACGTTACTAAGCTCATCGCTTCAGTCAACGTTTGTTTTCCTCTTTATCTTTTACATCTTGTCCGGTTGGTCATAGATTAAGTAGGAGCGAAAACATACTCATATAGTCTTTCACTAAACACTCTCAAGAACACACAAATGTGATTCTTATTCCCTATGAAACTTCCCTTTAGCTGCCCAGAACTAGGCTGTATAGGAAAATTCGTGACTTCCAGGTCACGGTACCGTTAAATAGGCCACGGTACCGTTAATTTTAATGGTACCGTGTGGTATTTAGTGGTACCGTGCCTATGTTTGATGAATTTTCACTGTTTCCTTTAGATCCCTGCATTCCTAACCTCAAACCTACAAAATCTTGCAAACTCACATACAACCTAGGACTCCCTCACTACACCATAGGACTCTAACACCAACTTTAATTCGAATCCCACAACTCTTGCCTATATAAGGCCTCACCATTGCAAGCTTATCTTGCATCTCACCTTCAAACCTCACATTAACATCATCATCACACTCAAACCTTTTAGCTACACTTCACTCTTGACAGTGACAATTAGTCTAAGAACCTTCAACCCATAGATCATCACACTCAAACCTTATAACCTTCAACTCATCACACTCAAACCTTACAACTACTCCTCACTTTGGATAAGTGATAGTTAGTTCAACAACCTTCAATCCTCACAAACACACGAAACCCTTCATGCACCAAATTATCCCTAACACACAACTAGGATCATCCAACCTAGAAACCTAGAACTTCATTACCTTAACCCCGTTAGAGATATTCACCAACAATCCTGTTAGGATCACATGCACCTTTTCTTTTTCCCTTTTGAAATATATCATGCATCTCATTGTCAGTGCAAACGATATATTAACCTAAACCATCCTTTCCCACCTTTACTCAAAGGGAAAAACCAACATCTCCAACCACATCATCATCATCCTCCACCTTTAGGATTCCTACACCCTTACCACCACCAAGTCCACCACAACCTTTAGCTATCACACTAACCTTATCACCATCAAACCTCTTTGGACTTGGCACCAACACATCATCCTTATCACCATCACCATCACCACAACCTTTAGCTCTCACACTAACCTTGCCACCTACATCTCCTTTTGAACTTGGCACTAACACATCATCCTTATCACTATCACCATCACCACAACCACTAATGGGTCATCCCATTATTTATCCCCTACAACCACATAACCCAAGTTGTCCTTGTTGTCACCACAACCAACACTCTCCCACCTTATGGAATCATTTAGGTATAACCTCTATCGAGTCTACTTTATGGCACGACTTGTCATAATAGTAATCATTTAGAGTATGTCTTATCAACAAACTATCCTTAACATCAATCATCTTAGGTAGATGATTATGTTGTTCAAAAGGTTTGTTAGAACTTTCCTTCCCAATGACAACTTGGAATAAGTCATTTAGTGCGTCAGTCAATGAACGAATCTCGTTCTTGATTAGTGTGATTGAGTGAACAATTACACCTTAGGTTTTCGGTCGGGTTGTGACACTTACGTGTTAACATAGTTTAACCCATGCATGTCTTGCTATGTGTATTCTATCCCTATAATGTTGCTCCTATACTGTTATATATTATCTTGCACGAAGCTAACCCTTGATGTAGGAAAAGCCTTTGTAAGAATTTGATCCATGGATCCACTAGATACTAAGGTAAATAAACAAGGGGATTAAGTCACCATAGGGGAGCATTGAGCTAGGGGGAGCTCGGGAGTATTTGAATACATAGCATGGAGTCATCTTCACAAGTGATGATAGAAGGCTTCACTAGGATGATGCAAACTCGCCTTTCTAGGAAGAAAGGAATGTAGTACAATAAGGGGGAGTAGGGAATGAATTCAAGGGAGCGCTCGAGGCAACTACCTTTTTTATTCGAAAAAAGGGGGAGAAGGGGAGTGTAAACAGGTAACTTTTACATTTTACTATGTGTTACGGTTTACATATTTGTCATCATCAAAAAGGGGGAGATTGTTAGTGCAAATATTACGATATTTAAACTAAACGGTTTCTTCGGTTTTAATGATGACAAACATGTAACTTGTAATACATAACGTAAAATGTGCAAGTTACTTGTAAACACAAATCATCAATGCATACTTCATCAACACCTCCCGACGTCTCAAGTATGCTTCAAAGAAGTCGTAGATTTCCATCCTGACATAAATCACTCAAGGTATGGACAAACAAATCTACCACTTGACAAATGATTAAAGGATTATATTTTTCTAAACTTCACATTTTTAATGTGACAAAACATTTTTTTCAAAAATATATTTTACAAATTATTTTTGAATTAAAAAGAAATGTTTTATTTTGAAAAATAAATTTGAAAACTCCCAACAGTCATTTTTCCCCCCAAAACAGCTCCAACTTCCCCAAATAAACCTTCCCCACTAAAGACAAAAAAGGGAGCGTCCACGGCACCGTTAAGTATGGACGGCTCCACTAAATTTAGTGGAGCCGTCGGGTATTTAGTGGAGCCGTAGGTCTGTAACGGTCAGATTTTTCCTTGCCTATAAATAGTGGACCATTCCACACTTCCAACTTGATTTTTCCAGTCCTTTTTCTCTGGTCTTATCCCTCTTCACTTAGATAACTTTCTTTGATCATTTGGAGAGTCTTAGGTTGTTTAAGAGTGATCCAATCATCCACTCAAGTGATCCTCTTCATTCCTCTTGATTAGCAAGAAAAGAACACAAAGTATCCTAGATACAAAGTGTTGTCATCCCTCTTGATTAGCAAGAGAAGAACACAAAGTATCCAAGATACAAAGTGTTGTCATCCCTCTTGATTAGCAAGAGAAGAACACAAAGTATCCAAGTAGATACAAAGTGTTTTCATCCCTCTTGATTAGCAAGAGAAGAACACAAAGTATCCAAGTAGATACAAAGTGTTGGAGTTGTTAGGTCTTGTAACATTTGTTACACTCTTGATTGTATCATAGAATACATCAAGATTATTTTTCTTTTGTGAGAGAGTGAGTCAAGATCATTGTGATCTTAATAGATAGTGAAGATCTCTTGAAGCCATTGGGCTTGTGTGATTGATCATGTGGATCAAGGGTAGATCGGGTAGATCGTGGTAGATTGGTGCTAGCTAAGATTAGCACTCGACATCTAGCTTAGTGTCGGAAATAGGATAAGCAACGTGTTTGGTGTAGATCGGGTAGATCGTGGTAGATTGGTGCTAGCTAAGATTAGCACTCGACATCTAGCTTAGTGTCGGAAATCGGATAAGCGATGTATATGGTGTAGATCGGGTAGATCGTGGTAGATTGGTGCTCGCTAAGATTAGCACTCGACATCTAGCTTAGTGTCGAAAAACAAGTTAAGCGACGTGTACGGTTTTCTCCGCCTAAAGGGAGTTTGTTGATTAGTGAAGTAACTCTCGAGTTGGATACTCGAGGAGTGGAGTAGGGCGAAGAGGAGCTTCATGACCGAACCACTATAAATCAACGTGTCCGGTTTGCGCCTTCTAACTTATCTCTTTACTTTCATTTCATTAGTTATCGCTTTATATTTATATTTGCATTGCATATGTGTTTGTGTGGCTTGTTGCTCATGTAGTGATTGATCATGTATGTTCCATGGTTTGATTGTGCATATGTTGTAGTTTACTATAGTCATCTCTAGATGCTATATACTCCTTGTTGACACTCTTCATATTACGTCACACTTGATTGGGTGTTTGATACAAAAGGTTTTAAGTTTTTAAATGGAAACGTATTCACCCCCCCCCTCTACGGTTTCCACTGTGTTCATCCGGGACTTACTTGGTTTTCATGCCACTCACAAGCATTATCTACCACACAAGCAATATCTACAACAAAATCAATATTTTCAACAAAAGATGCACCACCTTATATATCAGACACGTTGTTGTGATTCACATATTGTTTATATCGAATAATATAACTATTTCCCATGTCAACAGTATCTGAATCAACCCCATCTGTCTGTTGTACTTCGTTGGGAATCTTTTGTTTATCAACCATGTTATATGTGTCATAAAGCTTTAGTAGCTCAGAAATCACAGATGCATTGGAGGAACCAGCTTGTTAAGGTGATGAGACAACAGAGGACAAATTAGCCATGAAGATTGTTTGAGCTGTTGGTTCATCATCCACATCAGAGTCAAAAGCATCACAATCATCAGCTTTGAATATGTTGGGATCATTAAGTGCAAGGTTCTGAACTGGTTGTTCGTCCACATCGGCATCAAAAGTATTTCCCCCATCGCCAGCAAGAAACAACATTTCTTCTTCGTCCAACACAGCCCCATTCTCTTAAGCCTGCATCAACAACATCTTGTCCATGAAATAGTCTGAGTTCTGAGGACGTTTTGGTTGATTGCAGTTTCTGGCAATGTGTCCAAGTCCACCACAGTTATAACACTTGGGCTGCTTCCCCTGCCCCTGATTTGCATTCCCAACCCTGATCTGCACATTACCTCGACCCATGTTCCTTTGATTCAAGTTTTGCCTCCCCTGAACATTCTGAACCACAATTCTTCCATCCTCCACCGTTGCCAGATTGCGTGGGTTTGATGAGGTTCTGAGTTGATTGTTAGTTTGGGGAAGTGTTTTTCAGATTGCGTGGATTAAGTTTTTCTCTCAACAGAGGATCATAAGCAGCATGTTTCTCATGTTGTTGTAGGTAAGCATACAGTTGTTCATAGTTTGTGTCTCTCAATCCCTTGTTGAGTTTCACTGCAGTAACAAATCTGTCCCATTCTGGTGTCATATTGTTCACAAACTTTGAGTTAAGTTGGATGTTTGGCATAGTCATCCTGATGATTCTCATATCGTTCACCAACTTGTGGAATCTCACATAGTAGTCTGTGATGTTCTCACTGGGTTCATCTTAAAATGCTTAAACTCATCATACAGTTGTGACTCATGATCTTCCTTTGTGAGTTCTGATCCTGCCAGTAGCATTTTTACATTGTCCCACACTGCTTTTGCTTCAGTGTTGAAGTTGATGAGTTTGTAAACATCTTTGGGCAGACCTTGAATGACAATGTTTGAAGCTCTAATATCTGCATCATACCTCTTCTTTTCTTCCTCATTAAGATCATTGTAAGTTCGAGGCCTGTCGATTCCCAAAGTGACAGTTCCGTCTTCACCAGTAGTAACAGCGTTTCTGGTGGTGCCCATCTGAAATGGTCCTTCATCAATGGATTTAAGAATGTTAAATCCATTTTCTTTGCCCAAGCAATAAAGCCTTATTTGTTGTGCCCACGACTCATAGTCCGTCCTATCAAGCATAGGAGGACGGGTATCAGACCCTGCAGCTTGTATATCATCAGAAGCAGTACTTGGTATGCTGGCCATAATGTATACGGGGTTTTACAATTCTTGTGATTTAAACAGAGAAATCGACTCTTTCGCGGGATTTTCTAAAATCACCAAGAGAAACCGTAAAACTAGCAAGAATGACCAAGAGTAGATTGCGATCCTGATTTTCAAAATTCAAGTCACAGAAAACCAAATTTCAATTGATCAAATCGCAATAAGTCAAGTCACAGATTGTCAAATCGCAACAATTCAAATCACAAAATAACCAAATCGCAATATGTCAAAACGAAAGTGTTAACTAGCAACGTCAAATCGTAATCTGTCAAATCGCAACAAGTCAAATCGCAGCTTGTCAACTCGCAATTAATCAAATCGCAATTTAGTCAAGTGTAAGTCAAATCGCAAAGATCAAATCGTAATGACACAAATCACAAGTCACAGTCTCAAATCGCATCTGAGTATGCTCAAATCGCAATAAGCAAATCGCAAATAGTCAAATCACAGACGCTCAAATCGCAACCAGAAAGACCCAAATCGCAACTATCAAATCGCAAGACACAATAGGACAAAACAGTCGCTATCTTGCGATTTGTCTTCTTTCCCCTTTTGGGTAAAACGCCAAATCGCAGATTTCAACCTGCCAAATCGTAACCTTGCCTTTCCCAAACAAACACAAATCACAACCAATAATGTTTTACCGAAGGTCAAATCGCAGTCAAGAACAAAACCCAAAATACCACTCGAATTCACACTAGCACACAATACACGAATGATGCAAGCTATCCAACCACTAAACTAAGCTTATACAACAATCTTAAACAAGAAAGTACAAGCTTTTAATAGATCCAACCACAAACAAAGCCGAACCAAAGATTTTTCTTACTATGCTATTCGAACCAAAAAAAAAATAAAACAAGAAAAATAGACACCGCGAATCCAAGCACAATCAATTGAACCTAACCATGGCTCTTGATATCAATTGTAACATATGCATACTTGGATTTGAGTTAGATGAATTCTAGAGAGAGAAATAAGAAAGTGGGAGTTCTAGAGAGAGAGAGTGAAGGAAGAATATGGTTGAATGATTAGAAGCTCCAACCCTTCCCATGTGTGGGAAGGGATATATATACTACAAGGTTGAGGTGCCCCTAGCGGGCTGTGGAGTGAGCTGACAGTGGATAAAGACCCGACCCACTCCACAAATACTAATATAACTAAAGTAATACTATTAATACTAATAATCCTACGAGCTACATAAATGCTAAATAGATACTCGGGGTGACCGAGTCTTCACATGAATATTTATATTCTTAACACCTATATTTAAAAATTGTAGGTAGAAGTCCGGTATGTAAAAGTCTTTTATAATGACACAAAAAAGTATAATGATATATTTTTGCTTTTTAAAACACATTTTGTAAATAAAAAGTGTCATTAAATCTCAAAATTATAAGCTTTTAACCACACTTTTTAAAAAGTGTCATAAAAGATTAGATTTAGTGACACTTTTATGTCACTAATACCTCTGTCACTATAGGTCTATTTTTTATAGTGATATTATAAAAATAAATAAAAAAAGAAATAAGTTACACAATTAGATGAACATCAACAAAGAACACATCAAAACATTAATACATACATAGTTTATCAATACCTCCAATATTTGAACCTCAAACAAAGTCAAAGTTAAGTATATATACCGATAAACTTGCATACACATATTTGCAGCTACTTGTATATGTTGGTGCCATATAAGTGACCTTTTTATGGTTTGAAATTATTATATGAACATTGAAAGAGGTATTATAAATTTAAAGAAGATTAAACTGCAAAATACATCCCTATGGTTTGCAATTTTTGAGAACTTACATCCCTGTCAGAAACTATTGGCACCTTACATCCTTCGTTAGCCAAACGTTTACCATCATACATCCCTAAAGACGAACGGCGCAAATATTATTTCGTTAACTGCTAACGGGAGCCTAATCGAGGGCTGTTTTGGTCTTTTTACTTATAAGAGGGATGTATTTTGCAGTTTGCCTTTATACTTTACTTATTATTATTATTTTTAGGAATGCTTCTAACACGAAAATGTGACAACATATTCGGGATTACATTAGTTATTAAGTAAAACTCAAACACATGGACTAGAAGCGTAATTATTGTAAAGTCATGTGTTTGAGTGACTATAAATACCCCTCCATACTTCCATGGAGGGGTGAGCTTGTGTGTGTATTGTTATCCTTTCACTCTCTTTAATAAAAACACCAAGTTTACTTTATCTCTCTACACTCTCTCTCTAACTATGGAGATGATGTTCTTCCATCATCCCCGACCTCCTGATTCACAATATTCAACCAAAACACGATCTGTTATTACACGTTTTTTACTGTCTTACATATTTTTTGTTTATAACAGTTTAAAATTAGTCTTATCTGGTCTGTTGTTGTCTTGGTTTATGGTCAAAACGTCACTTAACTGGTCGGAAAATCTGGTTTTTTTCTGTGTTTGTTTGAAGTTCTCCGAGTAACTTAAGTTTCCGAGTTAGGAAATTTTTAAGTCTTCCGAGTTTCTCAGGGTTTCTCCGAATTTCTCCGAGTTTGTTCCAAATCATTGGTCCATAAAAGTTAAAATGAAAAGAGACCATATGCAACAGAAAAGAATCAAGATGAAGAAAGAACGTTGACCACAAGCAATTGACCACAACCATTATACAACAACTTGTGTGACTTCTGTCAAAAACATCATTAGTCACACATAACTCTACGAACCAATAACCTCAATCTAATGAGACTACTGATTACAAGTTAACCACTGCCAACACAATCCATACACAATCACAATCAACTTCAACTCTAACCTAATCCCATCTCCTCATATTACAATCTCATTCTACACCTTCAGCAAGACTTTAAACGAAAAAGTACTACTGATCTCAGATTTTTTCGTGGCTATTCAGATTAACCATCAAGACCACTCAAGGTCTTACACACGAAATTAAATCATCACTGATCCTGTCAAAATTCAATTTCTTTATATATCCGAATTAGCAAGAAAAGAAATACAACAATCATGTTATTTTCTCTCTTTAATTCGTTCTTGATCTCTTTCAAAACCATAACTTACTTTAATTATCCGAAAGACTAAAAGACAAAGATAATAACAAACATGTTATATCTCTCTTTCTTTCGGTTATGAATTTGAATAACAACCTAAGTGAACCTACCTGTGACCTCCCTTGGAGATCTTGAAGACGAGCCTTGCCTCGATATGCGATGAATGTCTCAAGGGTTTCATTTGGGGTTGTGTTTCGTGGCTAAAAGAGATCAGAATACGGATTGAAGATGTTGCGATATATTTGTGAAGATGATTATCTTGATGGGTTTGTGTGGAGGAGATTAATTAGACAAGTAGATGAGAAGCAGATTAGGTGAGTGAATAAAATGAGAAAGGGGGTGGATCATTAGGTGATTAGGGCTTGTGGAAGTATGCGTTATATTAGGGTTGTGATGTTTTTTTAAACCGTGTGTTGTGGATCGGGTACAAATTTCTTGGGCCCGTGTATCCGATTATGGGCTGTAATGATTTTTATTTTGTGGGTCGTTATTAAACAAAAGGAGTGGGCTTGGAATTTTTCTTAATCCGAAAATTATATCTAATTTTTAGTTGATAAGTGATTATTCAAATGTATTTTTTAATACATTGAGTTAATCTTTGGTATAATTTTTTGCAAGATGAGTGGTACTTTGGTTGTTACAAATTTTTCACGGGATACATTTTTTACAAGATCGGGATAAAACCATTATCAAAGTTCACTTAAACCTTCAAAAGGCTAGTTTTAGGACATATAACCGCAAGATGTGACTACGGCGTTAATTCATTATTATTTATTTGAGGTTGAAGTGGAATTTCACGGGTGCGTGTACTTAGTATCTTGAAGATATCGGGGTTGGTTGGATGCATGATTCTTCAAGATCCTTGTTCGAGCTTTTAACCGTTAGAATGATTATGAGTTGAGTTATCTAGTTATACCTGATGTAAGGAGTTACGTTGTTGTGCTCACAGTGTATAGCTATCACTTTAAAGGAGTTACGTTGTAGTGCTCAAGTGTCACAAAAAGTTGTGGATAATTCGAGAGAAGTTCATATACATATAAGGATGGTTGGATGGGTATATGATTCTACCTTTATTGAAATTCTCAATATTGGTTCTTAGTCAAACAATAGTGCAAGTTTAAGTCACAAGTTTGGGTTATTTTACTTCAGTCTCAAGTTCGTCATAGTGGGTTTTATCCATCAGTAGTCACTACAAAAAGCTGTCAGAATGATAATGGGGTCGGTAAAGAGTTAGATAAGAAGAGTATAAAAGAGTAGAGATTTTATCAGCAGTTGATTCTCACGGGCTATTTATGGTACTTCACACATCTTCGACTAATTGGACATACAGGGGTACGCTGCCTCCGATTCCATCGTAAACATAGTGTGTATGCTTCCGATTCCGCGAAGACATCGTGGGGGAAGAGAGAGTGGATGTTCATTGAATTTTCTTGAGTTCTTTGCGAAAACACTCTTTTTCCACAAGTATCTGCAATTAGGGGGAAGAAATGTGCACATCGGGGACACATATCAGATTCACGTGATCGAGCTTACAATTTTATTACTACCGAAGAGACATCCGCAGAGATGATCAGTGGTTCGGTTTTGTGATATTGGTGTAATCATTTCACTGGTACAGATTTCACCTTTCGTCACACCAAAAATGCGTGACTATATGCATATAGTCACACACGTTTTTTTGGGTGTGTGTGACAAAAAGTCGCGCCACCATAGGTATCATATGGTCACATTGTTTAGTTTGTGGCCATTTTCATTGAAAAAGAGTGACCAAAACCCGAATATGTGTGACTAATTAGGCACAAGTTTTGTTGGATACATCAGTATGTGTGACTATTTCCCATCCTATGGCCACATAAAAATACAATAAAAGTGATGTTTGTGATGATTTAGTCACACAACGTGTGTTGTTTTTTTCGAGTTAGCCACATACAATTTAAAAAACAGTGGCCAAAAGTGTTAATAAGTGTGACATATGCTGTTTAAAGTGAAGAAATGTGTATTTTGTGTGACTATTGATCATCCAATGGTCACATGAATTTTTAGTTTGTGTGGCCTTTTGTAATATTTAGTCATACAAAGCATGTTTGTTTTGGGTATTTAGTCACATACAATTAAGCATAAAGTGGCCAAAAGTGTTAATAAGTGTGACCATATGCTATTTAAAGTGAAGAAATTTGTATTTTGTGTGACTATTGATCATCCAATGGCCACTTGAATTTTATGTTTGTGTGGCCTTTTATAATATTTAGTCACACAAAGCATTTTTTTTTTTTGGTATTTAGTCACATACAATTAAGCATAAAGTGGCCAAAAGTGTTGATAAGTGTGACCATATGCTGTTTAAAGTAAAGAAATGTGTATTTTGTGTGACTATTGATCATCCAATGGTCACATAAATTTTTAGTTTGTGTGGCATTTTGTAATATTTAGTAACACAAAGTATGTTTTTTTTTGGGTATTTAGTCACATACAATTAAGCATAAAGTGGCCAAAAGTGTTGATAAGTGTGACCATATGCTGTTTAAAGTAAAGAAATGTGTATTTTGTGTGACTATTGATCATCCAATGGTCACATGAATTTTTAGTTTGTGTGGCATTTTGTAATATTTAGTAACACAAAGTATGTTTTTTTTTGGGTATTTAGTCACATACAATTAAGCATAAAGTGGCCAAAAGTGTTGATAAGTGTGACCATATGCTGTTTAAAGTAAAGAAATGTGTATTTTGTGTGACTATTGATCATCCAATGGTCACATGAATTTTTAGTTTGTGTGGCCTTTTGTAATATTTAGTCACACAAAGTATGTTTTTTTTTTTGTATTTAGTCACATACAATTAAGCATAAAGTGGCCAAAAGTGTTGATAAGTGTGACCATATGCTGTTTAAAGTGAAGAAATGTATATTTTTTGTGACTATTGATCATCCAATGGTCACATAAATTTTTAGTTTGTGTGGCCTTTTGTAATATTTAGTCACACAAAGCATATTTTTTTTGGGTATTCAGTCACATACAATTAAGCATAAAGTGGCCAAAAGTGTTGATAAGTGTGACCATATGCTATTTAAAGTGAAGAAATGTGTATTTTGTGTGACTATTGATCATCCAATGGCCACATGAATTTTATGTTTGTATGGCCTTTTGTAATATTTAGTCCCACAAAGCATGTTTGTTTTGGTAATTTAGTCACATACAATTAAGCATAAAGTGGCCAAAAGTGTTGATAAGTGTGACCATTTGCTGTTTAAAGTGAGGAAATTTGTATTTTGTGTGACTATTGATCATCCAATGGTCACTTGAATTTTTTGATTGTGTGGCCTTTTGTAATATTTAGTCACACAAAGCATATTTTTTTTTGGGTATTTAGTCACATACAATTAAGCATAAAGTGGCCAAAAGTGTTAATAAGTGTGACCATATGCTGTTTAAAGTGTAGAAATTTGTATTTTGTGTGACTATTGATCATCCAATGGCCACTAGAATTTTATGTTTGTGTGGCCTTTTGTAATATTTAGTCACACAAAGCATGTTTGTTTTGGGTATTTAGTCACATACAATTAAGCATAAAGTGGCCAAAAGTGTTAATAAGTGTGACCATATGCTATTTAAAGTGAAGAAATTTGTATTTTGTGTGACTATTGATCATCCAATGGCCACTTGAATTTTATGTTTGTGTGGCCTTTTATAATATTTAGTCACACAAAGCATTTTTTTTTTTTTTTTTTGGTATTTAGTCACATACAATTAAGCATAAAGTGGCCAAAAGTGTTGATAAGTGTGACCATATGCTGTTTAAAGTAAAGAAATGTGTATTTTGTGTGACTATTGATCATCCAATGGTCACATGAATTTTTAGTTTGTGTGGCATTTTGTAATATTTAGTAACACAAAGTATGTTTTTTTTTGGGTATTTAGTCACATACAATTAAGCATAAAGTGGCCAAAAGTGTTGATAAGTGTGACCATATGCTGTTTAAAGTAAAGAAATGTGTATTTTGTGTGACTATTGATCATCCAATGGTCACATGAATTTTTAGTTTGTGTGGCCTTTTGTAATATTTAGTCACACAAAGCATGTTTTTTTTTTGGTATTTAGTCACATACAATTAAGCATAAATGGCCAAAAGTGTTGATAAGTGTGACCATATGCTGTTTAAAGTGAAGAAATGTATATTTTTTGTGACTATTGATCATCCAATGGTCACATAAATTTTTAGTTTGTGTGGCCTTTTGTAATATTTAGTCACACAAACATATTTTTTTTGGTATTTAGTCACATACAATTAAGCATAAAGTGGCCAAAAGTGTTGATAAGTGTGACCATATGCTATTTAAAGTGAAGAAATGTGTATTTTGTGTGACTATTGATCATCCAATGGCCACATGAATTTTATGTTTGTATGGCCTTTTGTAATATTTAGTCCCACAAAGCATGTTTATTTTGGTAATTTAGTCACATACAATTAAGCATAAAGTGGCCAAAAGTGTTGATAAGTGTGACCATATGCTGTTTAAAGTGAAGAAATTTGTATTTTGTGTGACTATTGATCATCCAATGGTCACTTGAATTTTTTGATTGTGTGGCCTTTTGTAATATTTAGTCACACAAAGCATTTTTTTTTTTTGGTATTTAGTCACATACAATTAAGCATAAAGTGGCCAAAAGTGTTAATAAGTGTGACCATATGCTGTTTAAAGTGTAGAAATTTGTATTTTGTGTGACTATTGATCATCCAATGGCCACTTGAATTTTATGTTTGTGTGGCCTTTTGTAATATTTAGTCACACAAAGCATGTTTGTTTTGGGTATTTAGTCACATACAATTAAGCATAAAGTGGCCAAAAGTGTTAATAAGTGTGACCATATGCTATTTAAAGTGAAGAAATTTGTATTTTGTGTGACTATTGATCATCCAATGGCCACTTGAATTTTATGTTTGTGTGGCCTTTTGTAATATTTAGTCACACATCGAATTAAACAAAGAGTGACCAGTAATGTTGATAAGCGTGACCATAATACGTGACTAAATCTTTTTGTCACAAGATTACTACTGGTATTACTAAGTTAGTACTGTTGGAGCATAGTTGTTACTGCTAGTACTAAGTTAGTCCTGCTGAAGCAGAGTAACTACTGCTAGTACTATGATAGTGCTGCTGGAATGAGTAAATATATATATATATATATATATATATCTTAACATGAGTATATATGTAGTATATATATATATATATATATATATATATATATATATATATATATATATATATAAAACAGAATCATAAACAAAAAGAAATTTGAAATTGAATAAAACTCGAATGTATATAACTGAACAGAATATACAATTCTAATGTCGGACATAATCAAATTCTCAAGAACCATAATTTAAAGACTTTTGACTCTTCGTCGGCTTAGCTTGCTTTAGGGCTTCAATAGAGACATTACTTTTGCGCTTCGATGGTGCTGTTGGTCCACAGTTGTTGTCACTTTTCTTTTGCATTGTAGTTGGCGGTATAACCTGTAGTAACAAAAGACGCTTGTATCAAACATTGAATTATATATCAAGAATTATATATATGTACGTTGAAAAAACACATGTATGTACCCAAAGCAACGATATTTGATTTCTTTAAGTGCCACAGATTGCACTTAAATGGCTAAAAAAAAGAATTTTTGCATGTACATATCAGAAATTATTTAACCAAAAGAATAACAAGAAACATGTTGAAATACATACTGTTGGCAGTGCTTGTGTTGGAGACACATTTTGTTCCAATTGGGAATCTGGAGGCCCGTTTTGTCGTGACTTAGGCTTTTTCATAGGTCCGACAGTTTTAGCAGGTTCCTATATGTATATACAAAACACGTTACATTATATAAACAAAAGAATAACAAGAAACATGTTGAAATACATACTGTTGGTACTCCTTGTGTTGGAGACACATTTCCTTGCGATTGGGAATCTGTAGACCCTTGTTGGCTTGCATTTGAGGCTACTGGCAATTGAGATGACAAATTTAACTGCACCCCTTGTTGACTCAACTGTGCCATCAGTTGAGTAAGTATTCTCTTTGTTTCTATAATCTCATTGGACAATTCTTGATCTGGTCATCAGATTCTTTCTGCAAAAAAAAATATAGGAAATGTTGGGATTAAAAGTCTTCTTGATGTTGTTAGAGTAACTGATGCTCTTATTTGTGTCAATGCTGCTCAGCTGGAGTTAGTGATGCTCATGAACTTCAATTACAAATACGGCTAGTGTTTACCACTGCTAGTACACAGTTACTGTTGTTAGTACGCACTTAATACTGCTGGTACACAAGTTATTACTGCCAGTACACAGTTAATCCTGCTGGTATATAAGCATAATAATAGAATTTGCAGTCAAACTTACAAGTGTATCTCCCACTGATGTGATCTCATCATCTGGAAATTCGCCATCGTTGTTTACCCTTCTTTTCAACCACATTATACCACGCGGGGGTTCTTCATCTGCTTCAATCTCTTTATTTTTGATCTAATAAATATCAAATGCATACACATGTAAAGTTAAAACAAGAAAAACAAAAATATGAAGATGCATACACGTGATCTTACCATTTTCTCTTTCAAATAAACATATCCACCTCGTCCCATTTTATGCTGATAAATATTTTTGGAACGCGACATTTTAGCTTTATCAGCTATCTTCTAAAAACACAAAATCATAAGGCGTTTACATGTGGTAATGCTGCAAACTGAAAATTATGAAATGACATATAGACTTAAATAAAGATGACTAATTAAAACCTTGTATGCATCGGTGGTCGTGTGGTTTACAAACTCGACCCAGTCTTCTGATTTCACAAATCGACTATACTTGGTCGGGACTTCATTCAGTTTGGAAGGTGTATTTAGGTGGGGCAAAAAGTATTCTTCTCTGAGCTTCGTTCTGAAAGTCCTTAGCAGTTTACCAAGACGAGTCATTACCAATTTTCTGAATGTCACGTCAACATCAAAATATCACTGCAAAGATTAACACAATGTTGTTAATTAGTTGCACATAATGTAACTGCATAGATAAAATTATGTAGTACTGGGTTAAAAAATACAGTAGTATATATGTACAGTGATGTCAGTCCATAGTTTATCTCTTTCTTCTTTATTCACATTCCTCCAGGAAAGATTCTTCAAACCTATGTGCTCACGAACCAGATCTCCTAAAAAACTCGTAAACAGTGCTCTGTGTAACCCTGATACCCTATTCAATGCATCGAAGGTTACCTTGAGCTTTATTCCACCAGGGTTGCCATATTTCATGCGAAACTTAAATAGCCTGGTCATGCCTCTCTTAGCTAGATCTTCCTCATCAGAATACTTTTCGGATTCATAGTCTATGTTGTTATCATCATGTTCATTATCAGCAGGAAGCAAAAGATGATTATCAACAATGGGTTGAATTCCCATGACTCTTGAGTAACAATGGGTACAAGAAAATGATTCTGGCTTTGAGAGTAATGGTGATATAAGAATTGATTATTGTGTTTTCTTTGCAGTTTTTTTTTTTTTTTAGGAGAGAAAAGAGGGTATAGGAAGAAGATGAATCGTACCTTATTCTTGGTACCCGCTTCTAATTAGGCGATTTCAAAATTTTGGATCAAAATTTTGGCTCCAAATTCTAATTTCAAAATAACAATTGAATTATTTGAAAATTTTGCCTTTAATTTGAACCTGTTTAGTAAAGCATAAACTTGAAAAAATCAAAATTTTGGCTCCAAATGTTATATATCATTATCTTAATCGCAAATCATGAACCAAGATCTAGAACAAAGATCATGAACACGAACTGCATATCAAATCAAGAACTCAAATTTATACAATTACACCAAGATCATGAACACAACTTGACACCATTTAACACAAACTGCTACCATTAAATCATAAACCAACATGAAATGAAGAACACAAAGTGCTACCATTAAATAAATATGTGCAATCATCAAATCAACAACAGAAACTGCTACCATTAGATCTAACTGTGCAATCATCACATCAAGAACACAAATTGCTACCATTTAACAAACCAAAATACTATCATTACAGTTATAAAATAGATACAGTTAAACTACTAGTTACCAGTTATTGCACCATTAATAATTACATTTATCCAAATTAAATATCAAAACTGGTACTACGTACCAGTGTCCAGGCGCCGGGATTGGAAGCCCCCACCAAATGTCTGAAGCATATTAAACTAATTATCCTCTGGTTCATAATAGTCGAGATGATCACCACCTTTACATAATTCTCAACACATTTAACGTACGAGAAGTCTTCTTCACGGCCATCGGTTGATACAACATCTTCTATATTACACGGCAGTCCCAAGACAATATCCTTAGTAAATTTCTTTTTGTGTGCCTTTTCAACTGGTATTTGAGAGGATTGAGTTTTGGGAGTAGCTTCAGAGGATTCATCTTTGTCATTTACCTACAAGTTGAACGAGTATAATGGATTAAGTCTTGAGAATGTGATAAAGGTAGCGAAACAACACTTATTAAATGGACCATTATTACCCCTTTTGTGTCAGCATCACCAGATTCTTCATCGCTAGAGAAATAGAAAGGGCTCTGTCTCTTCCAATCTGTGTTTTCCCATACCTCCTAATAGTTCAACATACCATGTGTTTCAAAAAAATTAATTTAATGGTATAAAGGTATACAACTTTAGGCACAAACACATAACAACTTTAGTATACCTTGTTGGAAATGATTTTGAATTTGGACCTAGGGATTTTTGCCTTTGAACCTGTTAAAGCATAAACTTGAATAAATTAAAAATTCACACAGCTTTACATTCAACAATAAATTCACACCTTTTGTATCAGCATCACCAGATTCTTCATCGCTAGAGAAATAGAAAGGGCTCTGTCTCTTCCAATCTGTGTTTTCCCATACCTCCTAATAGTTCAACATACCATGTGTTTCAAAAAATTTAATTAATGGTATAAAGGTATAAAACTTTAGCCACAAACACATAACAAATTAGTATACCTTGTTGGAAATGATTTTGAATTTGGACCTAGGGATTTTTGCCTTTGAACCTGTTAAAGCATAAACTTGAATAAATTAAAACTTCACACAGCTTTACATTCAACAATAAATTCACACAGCTTTACATTAGAATCGGTAACAACCCCAAACATCACCATTTATAGATCAAAAGCCTGTTACTAATTATTGTGCAATGAATCATCAACTGATATGTGAAAACATTAAAAAGCATACCTTTGTTGTCATTTGGATTCATTGTTTGCGTGTTTTTGTTTGCCAGAAGAATGTGTGTTTTGATTAGGGTTTATTGATTTTTGTTTGTGTTTACAATTGATCGGTAAAGGGATTAATTGCTGCTTTACTATTGATCAAGTGGTGGTTTGGTTTAACTAAGATGTGGCAAGATGTGTAAAAAAAAAGAATAATAGTTAAAAAAAAAAAAAAAAAAAAAAAAAAAAAAAAAAGGCTAATGGTGTTGACGTGGCGGTGAAAACCGACTATAGCCGGTAACTAGGGATGGCAACGGTTCGGGTTCGTGGCGGGTTTTAGTGTACCCGTACCCGAACCCGTTTATAATATACCCGTACCCTCCCCATATCCCACCGGTTTTTCGGGTTTCCCCGCGGGTATCGAGGTTATCCGTAATTAAAAGTTAAAGAAAATGAATATCGTATCAAATGATTTAACGCAACGTACTCGGCACGATATTCACCAAAAAAATCAAATGCGCAAGAGGTTTCAAAAGTTAATCATTCTCATTTCAAAAAATAATCTCGTTTTAGCCTTTTAAAAGGGTTTGGTATCCTCATTCGTGTAACGGTAGAGAACACGGACTCACGAGTACTCACTCCAAAAAAATGAATAACCGAATTAATAGTCGAGAAGAGTATTGACAATAACTCGAGTCGAGACGAGATGACGAAAACAAGTCAAAGAGATAACTAACAACAAACATATCAAATAAGATGAGTCATCGATTGGTAATCGTTGGTTTTTTCCCATAATCCCGTTTATTAGTACAAGGTATACTCGTTTTATGATTTAAAACAAGTTTGGACTTACGACAAAATTAATCTTTGGAAATAACAAAATTTCGCCAAGACCCTTTCATTTATCGAACGTTTCCAAGTCAAAAGACTTTATTGAAAATCAATTTCTCGAGTAATTTATAATATAACGAGTATTTATATAAACCCTAAACCCTAAAGCATAAACCCTAAACCCTAAACCCTAAACTCTAAACCCTAAACGCTAAACCAATCCGTAACTCAAACAATAACCAAACGAATAGTCCAATAAATCCAAATATGTTAGTGTAAGGGTAGCATGTCTCGAATAGTCCAATAGCCCTCGTGTGTTCCGTTTTTATCCCAAATGTCACACGAAAGGTTTTCAAAATCGGGATCCTACTTAAGATCCTATGGTAAAGATCCGATCTTTACCATAGGATCTTAATTAGGATTCCGATTTTGAAAACCTTGTGTGTGACATTTGGGATAAAAACGGAACACACGAGGGCTATTGGACTATTCGAGACATGCTACCCGTACACTAACATATTTGGATTTATTGGACTATTCGTTGGGTTATTTTTTGAGTTACGGATTGGTTTAGCGTTTAGGGTTTAGAGCTTAGGGTTTAGGGTTTATATAAATACTCGTTATATTATAAATTACTCGGGAAATTGATTTTCAATAAAATCTTTTGACTTGGAAACGTTCGATAAATGAAAGGGTCTTGGCGAAATTTTGTCATTTCCAAAGATTAATTTTGTCGTAAGTCCAAACTTGTTTTAAATCATAAAACGAGTATACCTTGTACTAATAAACGGGATTATGGGAAAATACCGACGATTACCAATCGACGACTCATCTTAAGCTTTTAAATATGCTTTGTAAGATTCGGATCATTTTTTCTTTGCAGTATCATAAAATCGTAAGATCCTAAGATCAGGATCGGGATCCTGACAACCATGGTCTCACGTACACTTCTAATTTCCTTACTTCGTTATTAACCAAATTTAATAACAAATATCTCTACAACTAACTTTTAATTTAACAATTGTTTTTATTTCTTTCTTTTATTTTTGTCCAAGTCGAGTCAATATCAAGCCGCAACAAATGAGTTAATATTTCCTTTCGTGTCATGGTCAAACATTTATTCCCTCGGGTCAATAATAATGAACCCGATCCCAAATCATCCCAAACATCACAAACAACTAGTTGGAAATATTGAGTTTGGAAGTTTATTATTCACTAAGCATGATATACAAGTAGTTGTTGCATCAACTCATTGTACATGGAAAGTCAGTACTTGGTAAAAGGAAATTTGAGACTTTTTCGTACAACTTCAATTCACAGTTTACTTTTGGCGCGCGCCGTCGGTCCCTTTTCCCGCCTAAAGTCTTGGGAACCATTCATCTACCTCTCCAGCCTATTTATACCTATCGATTGTATACCAAAGAACACACACAAACACATATATCCCTTTCAATTCAAAGAAAACTTCAACAATGGCAGCAAATAATGTTAACTTTCAAAATGATGCTGAAGAGTACGAGTGGGTGTTAAACAACAATTTGCTGTTTGACGCAGTGTTTAATGCTTTCGGGTATGAACCCGTTGCAGAATATGGGTCGTATAGGAAGGTAGATACGTGGATGAGGGGTCAAATTTTGAACTAGCTGCATGCGCAAGACTTTTACTAGGATGAGGTTTGGGGATTGAGTG
This sequence comes from Artemisia tridentata subsp. tridentata, assembly GCA_021014915.2. Lineage (NCBI taxonomy): Eukaryota > Viridiplantae > Streptophyta > Magnoliopsida > Asterales > Asteraceae > Artemisia > Artemisia tridentata. The sequence continues at coordinate 363,017,925 of CP139509.1, read as the reverse complement.
ACTACGGGGAGGAGGAGGAAGAAGATGAAGAGGAAGATGCAGATGAAGATGAAGAGGAGGAGGAAGGTGAAGAGGAGGAGGTGGTGAAGCAAAATGAAGAGGATCAGCAGCAAATTGTGGTGGAGCAGCTAAATGTGGTGGTGCCTCAAAACCAGGGGGAGCAACAAGATGGGTTTCAGGACCCTTATAATCTAGAAAAGAGGGTTAGTGATCTTGAAATTTTGTTTAAACGACTCAAGGAAAGGCAGAAATTGATGGGATGCAGGGAAGAGAGCTCTGGTTCTAACAAGTTGGGGTGAAATGGAGTGAAGCAGTTTAGGATGATTGTTTTTTTATGTTTTTAGTATGTTTAGTATTTAGGTTGGATAATTAGATGTATATATGGTTGTAGCCTTTAAAAAATATCAATGAAATATTTGATGTTTAATTAATTGTTTATGGTTGCTTGTGAATGTTTGAGTTCGATCATACTGCTGAGAATGGAGTGGATACACAAAGTTTTTACTGCTAGGCAAACTTTTGTTCTGCTAGCGTAAAACGTTGTACTGCTGGGTAGCCGTTACTACTGTCTGGGTTTTAACCGTGGTTTATTTCTAACCGTTGGGGTAACTTTTGTCAATTACTTCGCTTTTTTATTTCCCTTCTAATCCCCTTCCATTCCTTTAAAAAAAAACCTCGAGAACAGAGCGTTAGGGTTTCATAAATTGGGTAACTCTCTTTCTTTATATAATTTATACGATTTTTTCAAACTTGAGAAACAATTAATTGAAGTCGGTCCAATCATAACCCAGCACTCTAATCAAGCATTTACTCAATTTTCATGGCAAATTTAGAGTTTTGTGATACGCATAACCAGGTTGCATTCTTGGAGAAACCAGAAGGGAGTCAACACTTCCACCAGATAGTAGATTTTCTAAACACTACCCACATCAGGTATGCTCTTACAGTCAATCCTACTATCTATGTCTCTCAAATCAAACAATTTTGGCAGACTGTTACTACCAATACATTTGAGAATGGAGACAAAGAGTTAATTGCAACAGTTGATGGCAAAACAATAACAATTACTGAGGCATCTGTTAGGAGGCATATCCATTTAGCAGATGAAAATGGTATTAGTTCTTTGCCTAATACTGAAATTTTTTATCACCTTTCCAGAATGGGGTATGACACATCTTCTCAAATTCTGACTTTTCAAAAAGGATGTTTTGCCCCACAATGGAGATTCTTCATACATACCATCCTTCATTGTTTAAGTCCAAAGAAAACCTCATGGGAGCAATTCAGTAGCAATATTGCAACTGCTCTCATTTGTTTAGCAACAAACAGGACTTTTAACTTTTCAAAATTAATTTTTTATGGTATGGTGAAAAATGTGGATAACAAATACAAGTTTTTAATGTATCCAAGGTTTATACAAACGGTTTTGAATAGACGGAAAATTTTGCTTCTATCTCATAAAATTGTTTATCCAACTCCTTGCCTTACTCAAAAACTGTTTAGTAACATGAGCATGGCTTCTAGGGGGTTTAATGGGATAGTAGTTCCACTTTTTGAAACAATGTTGGTTCAAAATCAAAACATTCAGGGTGAAGGATCAACAAGCCCAGTTGAGTCCCATCACACACCCACAGGTTCATCTGGTTCTCAATCAGCCTCACAACCAAATATGGGGGAAATGCCCCATGATTCACCTCGATCGGGAGGTAACACACCTGGCAGTGATGAGGGCAGAGTGTCACTAAAGAAATTGATGGATATTTGTACCAAATTGAATCAAAGGGTGACTGGGTTGGAGAAAGAACTCAAGGAGACAAAGCAAGAACTCAAGGAGACAAAGCAGTTGTATAGTACTGCTTACAAGAAGGTCATTGAAAAAGTGAAGAAATTTCAGTCTAAAGTCAAGTCAATTAAAGCAAAGAGAAAGGCAAGTATTGTGGAGTCTACAAGCTCAGATGATGATGATTTAGATGATAACATGGATGATTCTTCCAAACAGGGGAGGAAGACAGCTGATATTGATCAAGACCCCAATATTTCTTTGGTTGAACAGAATGTTGAGTTTCAGGGGAGGCAAGATATGGGTGAAGAAATTTTGGATGCTGAAAATATTGGTACTTCTCATCAACAAGTTATGGATGTGTATGATAGAAGGTAAAGGGCAGATAAAGGAAAGGGCATTAGTTTTGATGCAGAGGTAGCTAATAAAGAACAGGAAGATGAAAGATCATAAATTTATGATATTGCAAATTTCCTTGATCAAACAAGACTTGCAAATCAAGCAAGTCAAGCAATGTTTGATCACGCTCAAGAAGTTCAGTATTTGATTGATGCTGATGATGTTTTAAAGGAAAAGATTGGTGAACTCAGAGCAGATGAAGTGTTGTCCATTAATGAGAAGTCAAGAAAACTTGTTGAACTAATAAATTCCAGAAGAAAGTCTGCTGCAGAACAAAAAGCCAAAGAAAAGAGGAGTAAACCACCTAGTAAAGCTCAGCAAAGACACACCATGTGTGTTTACATGATGAACATGGCTGGATACAAAAGGAAGCATTTCCAAGGTAGAAGTTTTGAGGAGATCAAGAGTGAGTTTGAAAGAGTTTACAGAAGAATGAACACATTTACTCCCATGGGAACAAAAAAACCATGTAGAACTACAAGAAGACATGGTATAATATTGGAGTCTGAATCTTCAAAGAAACAGAAGATTGGTGAAGAAGAAGTACCTACAGCAGAGGAAGAAGAAATAGCAGAGGAATTAACTGAAGAAAGACTCAAGCAGCATAAGATTGTTATAATCCCAGAAGCATTGTGTAAAACCCTAAAATCTGAAAACGTGTAAAATGACCAAATTACCCCTGTAAGTTTAAAAATTTAATTAAAAGCTTATAAAGTACCGAATCGATTCCAAACTTCTAGCAATGCACAAGTTATGATCCCAAATAATTTGAAGAACTTCATTTAACATTTATACAAGTTGTGAAATTACCAAAATACCCCTATGAAGGCCGAATGATATTTAAATAAGTTTATATGTATTTTAAAGGTTATAAATATGGTTTAAATATGGGAAAATAATTAGGAAATCAATCCCATTAAATTCCAGCCCATATTGCCGAAATAATTGGTCAATTAACTCCCCTAAAACTCGGCTCCATCATTTTAAATTGATCACACATTTTCTTTTGTCAAACCCTAGTTGCCGCCCCAAAAATAACACACAAACAAATCATCATTTTAAAAATCCGGCCACCAAAACCTTCTCCAACAATTTTCGGTGATTGTTCATCATCAAAAGAAGCCAAGAAAATTCCCTTTCGAATTGTGGAGTCCCCGATCAAGAGTTCTTGAATTTATTTCGTTTTATGCACTCACAAGCTACAAGGTCGTGAGATCGTTCTTGAGGTCGTGGAGGATTATTGGTGTCGAATGCCAAAACCGAGAAAACCCTAAATCACCATAAATAATCCGATCGTTCTAAATTGATCCTGGTATTTTTCTAGCCTTTTTATCAGTCCATATAACGTGTATAAAATGTTGGATTCGAACCATGCAAGCTATGGTGGTCGTATAAAATTTTATGAGATCGAAACCCTAAAAATGGAATAAATTGCTATATAATTCATGCGAATTTTCTGGGTGTTAAAATTAATTTATTTGGACCTTATACAATATATATGACCTGGGAAAAATGATAAAATGATTTGTGGAAGCCTAAAAATGTCGAGTGGATTTTTGGTATCAAATCGGGTGTAAAAATATAAGAAAATACTATATGAATTTTCTGGGCATGTTTTATAATTTTCATGAGTTCTTTATTCAATATGGGACCTGGGAAAAATATGGATTCGAATTATAGAAGCTTATTCAAGTCATGGTGAATTTGGTGAAAATCGGCTAATATGGAAATAAAAGAAAGAAATAAAATAAAAGGGAAAGAAATTAGGATTAGGGTTCTTGGCATTGAATCTGGTCTTTTATGATGTTTTGGAGTTATATAAATGATTTATTAATGATTGGCTAATTTTGTTAGGGTTTTAAGTTAATTTTTGTAACTAGCGAATTGGAAAATAAAGGTTAAGGGTATGTTTTGTAATTTTTAAAAGTCATGGACCATTTTTGTAATACTCTATAAATCAAGGAAAATATGAATAAAATATAACTTGAGGGTACTATTTGTAAAATATGGAAGTTTTGGAATTAAAATGTAATTTGTTAATTATGTAGATTCGAATTGGAAAATAAATAAAACGAGGGACTGAAACTGTAATTTCTGGAAACTTGAAGTGGTTTTGTGTAAATAATAATGCTAAGAGTGTTTTGTGTAATTTGGAGTATTTATGGGGCTAATGTGTAATTATGGTTAATTATATAATTCGATTTGTATTTAAATAAGTACAAGGACTAAATATGTAAATTACCGAAACCTTGAGGGCTGTTTGTAACATATTTATATTGAAGGGTATTTGCTGTAAATTGAATAAATAAAAGGGCTTGATGTGTAATGTAACCAAGATGAGGATTAAATTGTAAATAATAAAAGTATAAGGTTTATTTTGTAATTAATTAAAGTAAAGGGTGTAAATCGTAAATCATGAAACTTGAAGGCTAAACATGTAATTCTGGAAAGTATAAGTGTTTGAAAGGTAAAATGATAAGATTTCAAATGTGGACCTTTAACTTTGGTAAATTTGCATTAATAACCCTAAACTATGAAAGATTATCATATTTGATCTTAGATTTGTATAATGAGTTAAAATGAACGTTCCTTCCATAATAAGCTAACTGAAGACTTAACTTGGCTTGTATCATTTGAATATTGCTAAAAATGGAAACTTACTAATTCTGGAAACCTGCTAAAAATAGAAAGTTACTAAATCTGGAAAGTTCTTAAAATGGAAAGATGAACTAATAATGATAATCTGAACTTGAACCCCCTTAGTAATTTGTCTTCTACTTTCTCTAGGTGTAAAGAGGGAGAGGTCCTGATCTGTCTCAGTACTTTCTGCTTTTGTTCTTTGTGCTTGCATTTGAATAAGGTACAGATACTCTGCCCTTTTTCAGTAAGGGTGTCTTATTTCTCTGACATGATATGATTTCTGATTTGCACCTTCTGATCTGTTAAAATCTGATTTGGATCTTGATACTTCTGAAAAGATTTGATTTGAACCTTTTGTTATGAGCCATCTATTTTGATCTATCTGTTTTGAACCTTTGGTTATGACCTTCTGATATGATATGATTTGTGACTCTTAGTTTGATACCCGAGCCAAAATTTGTGACCCTAGCCATGAAAGTAACATGGCCGTGTCTGTGATGCACCACTGGCATGACTAGTGTGTAGCCCTAGTGATTTGGTTACACCGTCCCTTTGATTTGGTCTGCATGTGATTGGGTAGGGGCGTATGGATGCATCCTAGATCTGTTTCTGTTTAGTGGATTTGACTGTATATGATGTGATATGATTTGTCTGGTGATTGGTACTGTGTGCAATACATGCCCTTCATATTTCTGAGAGGTCGCTCCTCTATGGTTACTGTATATGATATGATCTGATATGTTTCTGGGCTCGTGGTGGATTACTATCCTATATTATTCTTTTCCCTTTATTGACTGTACCTTATGATATTTCCTATTGCACCATATATTATATCTGTTTCGTTATCATTTAACCTTGCCATGATTCGTTCTTCATTATTTCTGCTTATTATATGTATCTGTTCACTGAGCTTTTTAAGCTCAGCCGCACGTCTTTTCTTTTTGTGTGCGGCAGGTATCTAAGCTATGAGCTGGGGCTTTTGCTTTGGGATGAGAGTTAGAGTTTTCGTTGGAGCTTTTACCTTAGATGACCACCCTTATATTATGACATTTGTTTCGGGATCCTGTTTCTTTTGTTTATTCCATTGGTTTATCTTTATCTTTTGAATTCATGTAATTTGGTTTAAGCCGTGTTGGTTTGACTTCCTTATTGATTTTGGTTTATGGCTTCCGCTGTGTATTATGTATGCTCTGATTTGTCACCGTGATGTGATACCTTTACCCTTGTCGGGTTGGGGTGTTACAATTATGGTATCAGAGCCAGGTTGCGACCTGTAGTACATAAGCCATGACCTGTGGATCATGTGGACCTTAGGATTTGACCCTTAAGATTTGAGTCTTGACTGGTGAGGATTTGGGTAGACATAGGTTTCGGTTTCGTCTTTCCTTTCGAGCTTATTCTTCCTATATTTTGCTAATCATTTCCGTGATCGTTCAGATGGTGAATACACGCTTTACTCAGTACACTGATGGGAATGGTGGAGGGGAAGCCCCTGATTTTCAGGCTATGATAGCCGCTGCGATGGCTGCCGCTATTCCTCAAGTGGTGACTCAGGTCACCAATAACATCAGGAACGCTGCAAGTTCTTCTGGTGGTGGTGGTGGTGGTGCTCAACCCGAGACTCCACCTACTGCTCCTCCCGCTGCTCCACCCGTTGGCATTCATGTGTGGATCGAGAGGTTCAACAAGCTTAAGCCTCTCTCTTTCAGGTCCGCTGCTACTCCTCATGAAGCGGAGGACTGGATCACACATATCGAGAAGTTGTTTCGTGTTCTGGGATGTGCTGACGAGTTTAAGACTCGGTTGGCCACATTCAAATTTGAAGGTGATGCTCAAAATTGGTGGGTTGCTCTTGTTCAGGCGAAAGGGGATGATTTTGCTGAGACTTGTTCGTGGGCGGAGTTCATCGAGGTGTTTTATAAGCAGTATATTCCTATGTCAGAGCAGCTAAAGTATGAAAGGGAATACGGGTCAATTCGTCAGGGTGATCAGGAGTCGTCAGGAGAGTTTATGCAACGGTTTCTACGTCTGGCCAGTTTTGTTGGGCCAGAGGTCACTGGTGATGCTATGCGGCAGGCTCGTCATTTCAAATGGGCTTTAAAGGGGTGGGTGTTAGACCGGATTGTTAACACCCCGTTCGAAGATGTGGCTGGAGTTCAGGACGCCGCGCGTAACATCGAGTTGTTACATGCAGACAGGGATTCTAATAAGCGGGATAGGGACGGTAATCGGATAAACTCCAGGGAGCAGGGCCGTCAGGGCCAGAGTCGGGAGTATAAGAGTTATGAGGAACGAGATCGGGCGGACCGTGTTCGTGATCAGCGAGGTCGAGAGTCGAGGTCAGTTTCTAGGCGGGATGGTGATCGTCATGAGCAGAGGAGGACTACTGAGGCCTTACCTCCTCCACCCTTGTGTGCTACTTGTGGGAAGGCGCATCCGGGTACTTGCTTTAGGATTACCGGCGGTTGTTTCTCATGCGGCTCTACTCATCATCGGGTGAAGGACTGTCCCAGGAAGAACCATACTGTACCGACGGAACCGGCTAAGCCAGCACCCACTTTGGGACGAGTTTATGCTTACACTCGTGATCATGCGGAGGACTCATCAGGTACCATTACCGGCTTTCTTTTCATTTGTGATCGTTTTGTCTTTGCATCATTTCGTCATATCTGATCCGTTTGCCAAGAAGCTTAATCTGAAACCAACATCATTAACTAATCGTATCCTTATCTCTGCGTCTATGAAATCATAACCGAAGCTATTTTAGTTATCCGCATTTTCGTGTTCTGATCTGGTATGCCTTTGTGTTGTTTTCCGTTCTGTTTCGTTTCCGGTTCTTCGCAAATTTCGAGGACGAAATTTTTTTTAGGGTGGAAGAAGTTGTAAAACCCTAAAATCTGAAAACGTGTAAAATGACCAAATTACCCCTGTAAGTTTAAAAATTTAATTAAAAGCTTATAAAGTACCGAATCGATTCCAAACTTCTAGCAATGCACAAGTTATGATCCCAAATAATTTGAAGAACTACATTTAACATTTATACAAGTTGTGAAATTACCAAAATACCCCTATGAAGGCCGAATGATATTTAAATAAGTTTATATGTATTTTAAAGGTTATAAATATGGTTTAAATATGGGAAAATAATTAGGAAATCAATCCCATTAAATTCCAGCCCATATTGCCGAAATAATTGGTCAATTAACTCCCCTAAAACTCGGCTCCATCATTTTAAATTGATCACACATTTTCTTTTGTCAAACCCTAGTTGCCGCCCCAAAAATAACACACAAACAAATCATCATTTTAAAAATCCGGCCACCAAAACCTTCTCCAACAATTTTCGGTGATTGTTCATCATCAAAAGAAGCCAAGAAAATTCCCTTTCGAATTGTGGAGTCCCCGATCAAGAGTTCTTGAATTTATTTCGTTTTATGCACTCACAAAAATAGCTACAAGGTCGTGAGATCGTTCTTGAGGTCGTGGAGGATTATTGGTGTCGAATGCCAAAACCGAGAAAACCCTAAATCACCATAAATAATCCGATCGTTCTAAATTGATCCTGGTATTTTTCTAGCCTTTTTATCAGTCCATATAACGTGTATAAAATGTTGGATTCGAACCATGCAAGCTATGGTGGTCGTATAAAATTTTATGAGATCGAAACCCTAAAAATGGAATAAATTGCTATATAATTCATGCGAATTTTCTGGGTGTTAAAATTAATTTATTTGGACCTTATACAATATATATGACCTGGGAAAAATGATAAAATGATTTGTGGAAGCCTAAAAATGTCGAGTGGATTTTTGGTATCAAATCGGGTGTAAAAATATAAGAAAATACTATATGAATTTTCTGGGCATGTTTTATAATTTTCATGAGTTCTTTATTCAGTATGGGACCTGTGAAAAATATGGATTCGAATTATAGAAGCTTATTCAAGTCATGGTGAATTTGGTGAAAATCGGCTAATATGGAAATAAAAGAAAGAAATAAAATAAAAGGGAAAGAAATTAGGATTAGGGTTCTTGGCATTGAATCTGGTCTTTTATGATGTTTTGGAGTTATATAAATGATTTATTAATGATTGGCTAATTTTGTTAGGGTTTTAAGTTAATTTTTGTAACTAGCGAATTGGAAAATAAAGGTTAAGGGTATGTTTTGTAATTTTTAAAAGTCATGGACCATTTTTGTAATACTCTATAAATCAAGGACAATATGAATAAAATATAACTTGAGGGTACTATTTGTAAAATATGGAAGTTTTGGAATTAAAATGTAATTTGTTAATTATGTAGATTCGAATTGGAAAATAAATAAAACGAGGGACTGAAACTGTAATTTCTGGAAACTTGAAGTGGTTTTGTGTAAATAATAATGCTAAGAGTGTTTTGTGTAATTTGGAGTATTTATGGGGCTAATGTGTAATTATGGTTAATTATATAATTCGATTTGTATTTAAATAAGTACAAGGACTAAATATGTAAATTACCGAAACCTTGAGGGCTGTTTGTAACATATTTATATTGAAGGGTATTTGCTGTAAATTGAATAAATAAAAGGGCTTGATGTGTAATGTAACCAAGATGAGGATTAAATTGTAAATAATAAAATTTATAAGGTTTATTTTGTAATTAATTAAAGTAAAGGGTGTAAATCGTAAATCATGAAACTTGAAGGCTAAACATGTAATTCTGGAAAGTATAAGTGTTTGAAAGGTAAAATGATAAGATTTCAAATGTGGACCTTTAACTTTGATAAATTTGCATTAATAACCCTAAACTATGAAAGATTATCATATTTGATCTTAGATTTGTATAATGAGTTAAAATGAACGTTCCTTCCATAATAAGCTAATTGAAGACTTAACTTGGCTTGTATCATTTGAATATTGCTAAAAATGGAAACTTACTAATTCTGGAAACCTGCTAAAAATAGAAAGTTACTAAATCTGGAAAGTTCTTAAAATGGAAAGATGAACTAATAATGATAATCTGAACTTGAACCCCCTTAGTAATTTGTCTTCTACTTTCTCTAGGTGTAAAGAGGGAGAGGTCCTGATCTGTCTCAGTACTTTCTGCTTTTGTTCTTTGTGCTTGCATTTGAATAAGGTACAGATACTCTGCCCTTTTTCAGTAAGGGTGTCTTATTTCTCTGACATGATATGATTTCTGATTTGCACCTTCTGATCTGTTAAAATCTGATTTGGATCTTGATACTTCTGAAAAGATTTGATTTGAACCTTTTGTTATGAGCCATCTATTTTGATCTATCTGTTTTGAACCTTTGGTTATGACCTTCTGATATGATATGATTTGTGACTCTTAGTTTGATACCCGAGCCAAAATTTGTGACCCTAGCCATGAAAGTAACATGGCCGTGTCTGTGATGCACCACTGGCATGACTAGTGTGTAGCCCTAGTGATTTGGTTACACCGTCCCTTTGATTTGGTCTGCATGTGATTGGGTAGGGGCGTATGGATGCATCCTAGATCTGTTTCTGTTTAGTGGATTTGACTGTATATGATGTGATATGATTTGTCTGGTGATTGGTACTGTGTGCAATACATGCCCTTCACATTTCTGAGAGGTCGCTCCTCTATGGTTACTGTATATGATATGATCTGATATGTTTCTGGGCTCGTGGTGGATTACTATCCTATATTATTCTTTTCCCTTTATTGACTGTACCTTATGATATTTCCTATTGCACCATATATTATATCTGTTTCGTTATCATTTAACCTTGCCATGATTCGTTCTTCATTATTTCTGCTTATTATATGTATCTGTTCACTGAGCTTTTTAAGCTCAGCCGCACGTCTTTTCTTTTTGTGTGCGGCAGGTATCTAAGCTAGGAGCTGGGGCTTTTGCTTTGGGATGAGAGTTAGAGTTTTCGTTGGAGCTTTTACCTTAGATGACCACCCTTATATTATGACATTTGTTTCGGGATCCTGTTTCTTTTGTTTATTCCATTGGTTTATCTTTATCTTTTGAATTCATGTAATTTGGTTTAAGCCGTGTTGGTTTGACTTCCTTATTGATTTTGGTTTATGGCTACCGCTGTGTATTATGTATGCTCTGATTTGTCACCGTGATGTGATACCTTTACCCTTGTCGGGTTGGGGTGTTACACATTGGATGTTCATCATCCTATTCAAGCTAAACATCCAATTATTGATTTGGAAATACACAAAGATACATTTGGGAAAGCTTGGAAGATAATCAGGGTAGGAGGACACTCAGAAATTTATAAGTATTTTGAAGATATGCTGAAGATTTTTGATAGAGAAGACTTGGACGATCTATGGAGTCTGGTTCAAGAAATGTTCAGATCTACAGATCGTATACAAGACAAAGAAAATGAGCTATGGGTGAAATTGAAGAGGTTGTATGAACCTGATCCAAAAGGTATCTTTTGGAATTTTCGAGCTCATGAGTTGTGTACAAAATGGAGACTGTATGATACATGTGGTGTTCACCATGTATCTACAAAGAATGGAGTGGATGTCTACATGTTGATAGAAAAAGATTATCCATTAAGGGCAGCTAGCTTATTTGTTATGTTAGATGTTAAGCTCACAGTTACTGATGAAGACTCAGTAATGGCAAGAGAGTTACTGAGAAAGATCTTTAGACAAGCAAAAAGGAAATAATGTTATAACTGCTTGTGTAAATATTAGTACTGCTAGGTTTAACGTTGTAATAATAGGTTTAACTTTGTATAGAAGATATTTGGATTTTGTAACAATTTTCTTTAATAAAACAGATAGTCTATAAGAGGAATACAAAAGAAGGTATAATCGAAAAAGACCCAAGGGCGGAGATGGTTGAGTTGTTGGTGTTGTGAAGGGGAGGTCACAGGTTCGATACCTGTGGGCTGTGGCTTCCTTTTTGGTATTTCCCTCCCCAAAATTTTTAAAAAGCCCCCATTTTTTTCAGCAAATTTCAAAATTAAAGCCCCCCATATTTTTTTAAAAAGCCACCCATATATATTTTTTTCAGCAAATTTCAAAATTAAAGCCCCCCATATTTTTTCAGCAAATTTTAAATTTCGCACATTTCTCAACAATCACAGCCACCAGTCACCATCCACCGTTCACCAGTAACCAATCACAGCCACCACTCACCATTCACCACTCGCCGGTCCGGCCATCAACAACGGAGGGAGGTTCATTTAGATCTAAATTAGGTAATTTTTTTAATTAGGAAATCATTTTTTTATGCAATGGTGAAATTATATTATTCTCAAAATTGTTTTTTTTACAATTATAAAGATACCAAGTTCTGCCCACTACAATACCCACTGTCCATTGTAATTATACACAAATGGTTTGATGCTTATATTGGTTTAATTTGTGAATTGTAGGATATACAATTTTAAAGTTGTATTTTGGGTTTAACATGAATGAAAAATAGCATATTCAACTTGAAAAACCAACTGTTATTACATAACAAAATTTTGCATACATAGATGCATTGTTGATTGCATAGTTGATTACATACAAGAAGAAAACATAGTACTAGTACTTGTTACAGTAGCATCATAACATCAAGACTACTAAAGCTCAACCAATTGTCCTTTTCCCTTTACCCTTAGTAAGTTCAATTGGGCCTTTTCCCTTTCTCTTCTTTGCTTGGATTTCTTCCCAAGTTGCCTGATTTGGTAGGCCTAGAACTTGTTCCCTTTTTACTGGGATTGACAGAGTGTGAACTGGAGGAGGGTTTTTGGACATTGTGGCTTTTTTTGAGACAGCTTCATCTTCAGATGTTGAATGATAGCTAGAAACCCAGCTATCATTAAAAAAGCTACTATTAAAGGAGCTAAAATCGTCAGAGCTTGAGTCAACAACCTTTCCCTTAGGTGGTATTCTCTTATGAAAGCTACCTATAGGAGGGTAGGGGAAATTCCAATCAGGTTTAGGAGACATTAGTTCTGATGAATCAGAGGATATTTCAATAACATTTGGCTTGGAAGTCATTATGGATGAGGTTTTTGATGGTGTAATGTTGTGTGTAATGTTGTGTTTATGTAATGGCCATTTAAAGTAAAGAGGATCACATAGTTCAATGTATAAGTAAATGCCATTAAAGGCTTGGTTGGTATGTGCAGGTAACTTCCTGCATTTAGGTGTAATACACACTTGACATTGTAGCAATGTGAATAGTGTGTAATGATGAAATAGCCTTCCCCATAATTACTTGCAAGTTGCAAGTTGCAACAAAAACCATTAATACTATACAGAGTATTATTTTAATTTTGCAATTTGCAACAAAAACCATTAATACTAGATTTTACTAATTTATAGTTGTAATATTTTCAAAATAAACATTTTATCCCACATTAGAGTTGGGCCCAAACGTATCAAACATTTACAATTTTATATTGGTTTAATTTGTGGCTTGTACTAGCAGTACTAACTTTATAATAGCAGTACTAACTTTCACTAGCAGTAGTATCTTTTGTACTAGTAGTGGTAAATACTTGGTTTACTTATGTACAAATGATTTGATGCTTATATTGGTTTAATTTATGACATGTAGGAGACGTACGTTACCATTCGACCTCAACAATAGCATGGACAAGTCTTGGATGAAAACTAGTAGGACCAAGAAACAATATAGTGCTGGAGTACAAGCGTTTATTCAGTATGCAGAACACAACTTGCAGAAGATGAGGAACATCGACCCACGAGGTAATAAACAACAGCTTAAGATGCCATGTCCGTGTATCTCATGTTTAAACCGCATAGAGCATAAAGTGGAGGATGTGCAGTCCCATTTATTCTGCCACGGGATTAATCAAAGCTACACAAAATGGGATAAACATGGAGAAAATGATGAGCAAGTAACAACTGCCCAAATACCTGTTAGAGATACAACAGAGGAGTTTATTGACGACACGGATTTCGACATAGATTTTGTTCCAGAAATTCCAACAGATGGCCCAGCAACAGTAAACATGGTTAATGCTACAAAAGAATGTTTTGATGAGGCTAACCTTGCCAAGTTTCAAAAACTATTATTAGACGCGAAGAAGCCACTTTACAAAGGATGTCCTGACTTCACAAAGTTGTCCGCAATAGTTAAACTACTCCACTTGAAGGGTAAGTATGGAGCTTCTGATAAGTTCTTTACTGAATTACTAGGATTATTGAAAAAGATGCTACCAGCTGGCAACGAAATGGTTGAAAAAACTTATGAGGCAAAAAAACTAGTGAGAATGATGGGATCAGGATACAAAAAGATACATGTATGTAGCAACAACTGCATTCTTTACTGGAAGGTTAACAAGGAGTTGACTGTTTGTCCAACTTGTGGGACATCAAGATGGAAGGTGGATAGTAAGACACATAAAGTGTACGAAAACATTCCGGCAAAGGTAATGTGGTACTTTCCAATTATACCAAGACTGTAACGCCTCTTTAAGTTAGAAAGTATTTCAGAAGATCTAACATGGCACGCAACAAGGAGGATAACAGATGGTGTTTTACGTCACCCCGCAGATTCACAGGCATGGCGTACCATAGATGAAAAATTCCCCAAAATTGCTGAAGATCTGAGAAATCTACTGCTAGGAATATCGGCTAATGGGGTTGACGTCAACTCAGGAAATAGGCATCACAGTGTATGGCCAGTTTTATCTGTCATATACAACCTTCCTCCATGGTTGTGTATGAAAAGAAAGTTTATCATGCTTTCGGTATTGATATCGGGATACTCGGGAAATGATATCGATGTATTTTTAGAACCGTTGGTTGATGATCTGAATACCTTATTCAAGGAAGGGGTTGATACATACGATGCTTCTAAAAAAGAAAACTTTAATCTGCGTGCCGTTGTGTTATGGACGATAAATGATTACCCTGCACTTGGTACATTATGTGGCTGCCCATACAGTGGATTCAAGGGTTGTGTAGTATGTGGGAAAGATACACACTGTGTTAGACTTTTCGCCTCATCCAAGCAAAGTTATGCTGGTCACAGACGATATCTACCATACAACCATCCGTTCAGAACGCAAAGGAAGGCGTTTAATGGACAAGAAGAATCACGTCATGCTCCAAATCCATTGACCGGGGAACAAATATACAACGAGGTACAACATATTGAAAATAAGTGGGGAAAAGGAAAAACCTCGAAAAACCAAGAAGATACCAGAGGCAGAGGTGGGAAGATTAAAAAGCAGAAAAGGAAAACAACAAAAGAAGAGGGTAGTTCAAGCCAAGCAAATGAAGCATATTGGAAGAAATTCAACATTTGGTATCGAAAGCTAAGGTATTGGAGGCATCATTCTGTTCCGCATTGTATTGACTTCATGCATGTAGAAAAGAATGTTGGTGAGAGTCTACTCGGAACTTTGCTGAATGTTCCTGGAAAGACAAAAGATGGAATGAATGCTCGACTGGATCTGGAAGAGTTGGGGATAAAAGAAGAGTTGTTTGCTAGGCAAGAAGCAGACAAAACAACACTACCTCCAGCAGGTTACACATTAACGAATGCTGAAAAAGACATCTTTTGTGAAACGTTAAGCAACATCAGGGTACCACAAGGCTATTGTTCAAATTTCTCTAGTTTGGTCAGCCTAAATGATAGGAAGCTCATTGGCCTTAAATCGCATGACTATCACATGCTAATGCAAGAGTTTTTACCCATTGCTATACGTTCAGTCATGCACCCGCCCACACGATATGCTATTATCAGGTTTTGCTTTTTCTTTAAATCTATATGTAGGAAAGAAATCAGCTTGCAAGAACTAGATAAGATGCAAGAAGAACTTGTTGTTACACTGTGCCTACTCGAGAAGTTCTTTCCTCTGTCATTTTTTGATATTATGATACACTTGACTATGCACCTAACTAGGGAGGTAAAATTATGTGGTCCCATATGCTTTCGGTGGATGTATCCCTTCGAAAGATGTATGAAGGTTATTAAAGGACATGTGCGAAACAGAAATAGACCAGAGGGATGCATTGCCGAGGAGACTATCGCGGAAGAAACAATAGAGTTTTTTAGCGAATATCATAAAACCATGAAAACTATTGGTATCCCAGCTGATAAACATGTAACCAATGAAGATGAGGACGAAAATCCATTGTCGGCCGGCAAACCAAATGAAGCTTCCAGAGAATCCTTTCAGAAAGCACATTTGTATGTAATACAAAATACGGATGAAATTCAACCATACATCAAGTAAGTATTGCTAACACATGTCGATTTCGTTGCTTAAAATGTTCTATCAAATATAATAATCAATGACATTTATTTGTTTCAGGCGACACAAGGAAGTTTTGAAAAGAAAAAACCCGGGTAAAAAAATTGCATTGCTGGAGAATGAGCACAGTAAATCTTTTGCTAAGTGGTTACTCGAAGAGGTAATTAGTATGTTGTTTATAATTTTTTGTTTGTTGCTATCATCATAATTGTCCCTCCTGTATATGACATTAGATAGAGGTCGACCAGCACACCATTTCATAATCCCAAACACTCATATTCTTTAATTGTTTGTTTGTTGTTCCTGCAATTTAAAGGTAATATATACTTGTAATGAAATTCAGGTTGAGAGAGAGTTAGCGATATCCAATGATAGTGTATCAGAAACTGTAAGGTGGATATCATTTGGACCACGCGCCAGCGTAGTGAAATACCAGGCGTTTAACATCAATGGGTATACATTCCGTACGAAAAGTAATGATGGCATAGTTTACCAGAACAGTGGGGTTAGTGTTGAGGCAGTAGATGTTCACATATCCAAAGAAGTTGCAACCACAAAAAAAACATGTTATTATGGGGTTTTACAAGAGATATGGGTACTAGATTACTGTTTCAGGCAAATTCCTCTTTTCAAATGTGATTGGGTTAATCGCAAAACTCATGGGGTCAAACACGATACTCTTGGTTATACGTTGGTAGACTTGAATACTTTCGGCCACAAAGTTGATCCGTTCATATTAGCGTCACAAGCAACACAAGTGTTTTATGTGAATGACCAGGTACAAAAAAATTTGTCCATTGTCTTTAAAACACCTACCAAGAATTACAAAGATACATATGACGAATCGATGAGGAGTTTAGTACAGTCATTCACGAGGAAAATGAAAACGTATCGCCACGTGTATATAAAGAAGACTTGGGCAAGGAATCACGAAGTGACTACTATCGAACCGACATTGAAGGTATTGTTATACGAAAATCCAAGTGAAGCATGTCATGCTGCAAGTTAAGACTGCTAGTGTAACTGTTAAGGCTGCTGGTTGAAGTTAAGACTGCTGCTCAAGGCTAAGTGCAAGGTTACTGCTGGTATTGTTAAGTTAGTACTGTTAGTTGAATAGCTATTTTAGTATTAAATAGTTGTTCCTGTAATTTAGCCTGTTGTAATGGATTTTGACTCAAAAAAGTCAAGCTTTTCAATGGCAATGAAAACTTTTGCGGTTTTCACTGTTATATCCACTTGCAGTCAAGCTTTATTGTATTTGCAGTTTCCATTTATCATGTATATGCACTTGTAGGCACTTTAGTAACATGTTACTTCATTATAAAGTTGAAAATCGACTTTAGAAAGTCAAGTAATCTGGTTCCTAGGAGCAAGTAACATACTTACATACTACTGCATTAAACTAGATAGACTATAAAATCCCAGCATTGTAATGGGGCAAATTAAATGAAGAGTCATGACTAACAGTCTGAACTCAAAATATGACTATATGATTTAGACACCTAAATAAATACTTAATGTGACCATATGTAACATCTTGAATTTAGTCACACAAACACTCAATGTGACTAATATCAAGGTTAATGATAACTGAATTCACATTTTGCTATACATATTAGTCACATGAATATTTCACAGTGTGACTATTTTCAATGTGTTGGTCACATATATTACCCTTATAATGTGGCCATAAACATAATTTAGATGCACATTTGTGGTATGGTGTGACTATTGTATAGCCTATAGTAACATGATTGTGCTACAATTAAATGTGACCATACACATTAGGAATAGGCAGGCAAACACACACTTAACTTTAGACACACATATTAACTTACGTGACCATTTGTATTGAATTATGGTCACACTTAATCATGTATGCCTATGGTTTAGTGTGACCATATATGACATTTGGTCACACTGTTCAAGTGTGTGACATATATTTGTCACTTTTAAATGCATATCGTGACTATGCTTCAAGCTTAATTTTCAGTTGTCACACATTTCAAATTCATATGTGGCTAAATTTTCAACAAAAACTAGCAGTCACGCTTAAAGAATGTGTGACAAACTTGAGTATATGATTTAGCCACATACACAATTACTTCGTGTGACCATATATGGATTTTGGTCACACTTTTCAATTGCGTGACATATATTTGTCACATATGTATATATATATAGTGTGACTAATGTTTCAACCTTATTTGTATCCGTCACACGTCCCAAATTATAAGTGACTAAAAAATCAAAAAAAAATTTACCAGATACGTATAGTCACGAAAATATTCAAATGTGCGGCTGTAGCCTCAGATGTAATTCTGAAATGGTCACACAAGTCGGATCAAGTGTGGCTGTTTATTTTATTCTGGTACATTTAGTCACACAAATAAGTTACTGTGTGGCTGTTCGAAAAACCACATGTGTGACAAAATCCCATTTTTGTACTAGTGTTTCAACTTTCGCAGGTTGTGAAGTGTGAAGTAGCCTACTTATGTGAGAAGATCTTGTTGATTTCTTGCATGTTACCCCCGAACGGAGTTTCCGCATTGAGTATAATTGTTACTGAGTGACTAGTCAGATTTGCTTGGTGTAATTTACGATGTTATCTACAAATTCCGCTGCGTACTTAAAACTTCAAAAGTTAGAAAACATGTTAACTACATCAAAGTTTTGAATCTGCTGAAGACAGTTGTCAGTTTGGGGGGAAGCTGATTCAGAAACTTCGCCAAAAAGAAGTGTATGAAGAAGCCGCTAAAGATATGCAGTATGAATTGGGGGGAAGTTAATCCAGTTCATGCATATTACATCATTTTTCTACAAGTGAAGAAAAGTTCTCAAGCCGAGGTACAAGATGAAGACAAAGAGCGTCAACTGTAGTCATCCTCAGCACTTGAAGAGCTTATGAAGACCTTTCTTCATTTGTATTTTTACTTGTAGGAAATGCTGTAAGTAATCCCATATATTGCCACATTGGGGGAAGATTGTTAGGAATGCTTCTAACACGAAAATGTGACAACATATTCGGGATAACATTAGTTATTAAGTAAGCCTCAAACACATGGACTAGAAGCGTAATTATTGTAAAGTCATGTGTTTGAGTGACTATAAATACCCCTCCATACTTCCATAGAAGAGTGAGCTTGTGTGCGTATTGTTATCCTTTCACTCTCTTTAATAAAAACACCAAATTTACTTTCTTTCTCTACATTCTCTCTCTAACTATGGAGATGATGTTCTTCCATCATCCTCGACCTCCTGATTCACAATATTCAACCAAAACACGATCCATCAATTATTATTATTATTATTATTATTATTATTATTATTATTATTATTATTATTATTATTATTATTATTATTATTATTATTTATTATTATTATTATTATTATTTATTTTTTATTTTTTTTTTATTTTTTATTTATTTATAAACACATCACTTTATTAGAAAATAAAAGGATTTACAAGAAGTTAGTAGGGAGCCGAGATACTAACTGGGCCCCTGTGACAAATCACAATTTCAGGTCATTTTTCAAACCTCGACAATTTCCTATTCACCAGTTACTATTCATCATTTACTATTCACTGGTTACTATTCATCATTTCACTATTCATCGTTTTTTAAACCAGTTTGAGACTTTGAGAAGTTTTTTAAAATTTTACTATTCATGAAACACTATTCATTCCCGGAGGGAAATCACTATTCATGATTATCATTCATCATTACGTAAACTAGGTTTACGAGTATCCAAATGCGCGTAACCAGTATGGTTAAGCTGTGTATTCATGCATCATCAGTAAAGACACATCATATAGACTAGAGTAGTCTACATATCATCAGTAACATCATTTTCATGTTAGGTCATGCACGGGTTTGTGTGATTTTCATTAACGTATGTTCAATTATTTAATAAACGTTACCACTCAGTTATTACTACTAACATTATACCCGACACTCCCGACTGTGATCATAACATATTTTCATACTCAGTATAATGATATAAAGATTATATTATTACTTTACCCGGCGTTTTTAAACCAATTGCTATATTTTCCGTTAGGAGCTTATAACTCCGTCGGTTTGCGATATTTCAACCCGATAATTATTCTAACACCCGATTCTTGCAAGGAACATTATTTTACAACTCTTACAACTTCGTCGTATTTTATTTTAACTCATCAAGATTTATTTTTAGTTAACTCGGTACACGGTAACACCTAATGTATACACAAAACACACTAATACTTCTAACATTTAGACAAGAGTTTTAATTAAGCCATACTCTTCCCCTTTTTCTTCCATGTGCCGCCCCCCCCCCCCCCCTAACATCCCTAAGTCTCCATATTTCCTTGATTGATATGACTACAATTAATATTTCTAGTATATATGTTTTTGAATTCATTTCACTAACACATACATAACAATATCAACTAGCAAAACAAGATCAAAACACTCTCTTTTTCTCTCTTTTGGATCGGCCAACACAAGAACACCAAGGGAAATCCACCAACTTTTCAAGATCAAGTGATAAACTAGTCTCATTTACACTCCTAGTTAGGACTTTGAAATAAAAATCCCTATGTTACTTACACATTTCTCTTCAAAACACCTCAAATCATCAAGTAAGGGTTTCATATAATTTTTCAATCTTTTCATACTTTCAAGTTATATTAGTTGATCATGCAATGTACATATGTTAAAGATACCACTTAACACCCTTTTTCACTCTAAAGCATAGATCTATGGATGTTTAGTGTAATCTCATGAGATCCACCAAGGTTGGTGATGTTTAGGACCCCATGACACCCTAAGAAGGTGTATGGTAGGATTAGAGTAGTTGTGGTGTTGATTGGAAGTTGTTTGATTAAGTTTTAAAGTAGAAAAATTAGTTTTTATTAACCCTAGAAAAGGTTCTGTCCAAAAATGGGAGATCTGGAAAACTCAGTAACTCAAGGGATATTTTGGCCTTCATATTCAGAAAATACTTTCAAAAACGAAACCGTGGCCGCAAGAATGAGTAAAAACCGACTTACAATGAGAAAGTTATGATTTTTCTAAGTTTAACGACGAAAAACCCATTCCTGAAAATTTTGTTTGCTGATCGCCGAGATTCAAAGGACAAAACGAGGTGTTAGACGTGATCTAGACGACCTGACCTACTGAAAACATGTTAGTTCATGTTTATACGAAGCCGTGGATATGAAGAACGTAGAAAACGAGCTTATAATGATCGAGATACACGCGTTTGAAGCCGACGAACCTTATCTATTTTTGACAGCCCCTAATAGAAAATATTTCAAAGTGTAAAAACTAGTATTTTTAACTAGATACTACATTGATAGCCGATTTTCTAATTGATTGAGACGCGTAAGATCAAAAGTTAGATAAAACGACATTAAGATATTGTTACAAGGTTTTCATACGTCAAGTTTAATCACTAACATCTAACGTGCACTATTTCGCGACTAGTCTTGCGAGACCAATTGGTCATATTATTTATACAAGGTTTTGAAAGATATTAAATTGCGACGAAACCATTATATTTTCCGATAGAACACCCAACAAGGATCATGGAGTATTGTTACAACATATTTACACGAAAAGTAGTTTATAACTTAACGAGACGTCAAAAATGTATTTTTCGACGATAAACGTTATTTTCAAAATTTACGAGTGGTATCGATAACATACGTATTTGCATGAGTAGCATCATTTCATTTGCTTACATTAGATTATATCATTCATAATAGGTCGCTGTTAGAGACCGAGCTTCGTTTCATCACACATAATTGTCATTGTTGCTATATCATCAGATGAGTTTTCATAGCCCCGCTTTCAATTGTTTACATAATTTCTAAACTCTCGGGGGAGAAATCATTACACCATTTTTCATACAGACCAAAGTATCAACTCATTTACATTGCTTAAGTTACATCATTGCCCAGATTAAAGTCCCCTTTATTATCATGAACCGTTAATTGTAAGCAAGCGAGAGTGAGTGAATAGATCTATTGAGGGTGACTCCTCCGTTCGGTTTGGTAGCGCCAACTTGTCAAACGAACGCATTTCATTTGATCCATATCAGAGTGTCTAGAAAAACACTCAGTTGGGGCATTTCATTTCAGTCTAGCTTCGGGGTCATGAGCTTAAGAGCTAATGTATCATTTTTATGTGGTATTGTTTTGTCATATACTTTATACTTGTGGTTACCGTAGAAGCATTTCATTTACATAAACCTATGAACTCACCAAGATTATTGTTGACCATTTTTAGCAATGTATTTTCAGGTAAATAAGGTATCGCATGTTGGCTTGCATATGGGCATACCATGGAGTCTCGGTGACGACCCGTCTCACTTTATTTTTAAGCACTTACTTATCATTTGATTTGTATGAAATTGATTTCCGCAAACTTGAAACACCTTTTGGGACCTTGTTTTGTAAACTCTGAATATTTTTAATGATCAAACGATGTGTTTTCTAAACGACACTTTAGGTCGTTCAATATAACTGTAACTGTGGTGCTATGATCAATCGCGCCCTCGAATGCTTCATTCCGCTGCAAGTCATGTAATTTGGGGTGTGACAAATTGGTACCAGAGCAAAGGTTATAGCGAACTAGGTTATCCTTAATACCCTAGACTATAACTACACCATCATAGAATCTCATCATTTTAGCATAAGTGCATATTCACTATACATGCGATTTCATACATATGTCATTTCATCATAACTTGCATTATGTAAATGCTTATTTACTTTTATTTCGCATCGATTGTCACAGAGATGTCTTCAGACTCGCACCTTATTGTTATTTCCTCGGACTCTAAGTCAGATGAGATTTCCTCACTACCCTCCATTATACTAGAGTCGGTTACATCATCCTCACTACCCACTATCATTCTGTCATCAGTGGAGCCTACTCCACAGTCATCACCTGTGTTATCTGAGGCCGAGACAGAACCCTTCAAGGAGGGGGAGGTCACGCCTACACCACCTGTGTCGCCACCGATTCATCATAGGCCTGCAGTTATTCCAGTTATCCAACCAGGAGAGTTTATACCCTATGGTCAGATTTACCAAGTACGTCCAGATGGACCGCGCATGACGCGCACTGCTTTTAAGCGGGTTCGTCGTCCTATGGTCAGATCATTTGCTTCAGGTAGCCATCCCATTGTGCCTACTAGATCCCATTCACTCAGACGTCATGCGACAGCGCGAAAGAGAGTTGCTTTTCGTACCCCATTGTCACCATCATCACCATTACCATCCCTATCATCATTGTCTCCATCATTACCATCCCTATCAGTATCGGTGGTACCATCAGCACCAGTTCATCCTAGGGATCCTACTCCTATGTCCGACCTACCGCTCAAGGAGCGGGCACGGCTTGACATCCCATCACCAGACACTACAGAGACGACAGAGACTGCACCACCCAGCAGATTCGAGGTTGGTGAGAGTTCGAGAGCTGCTACTGCCAGACTACTTACTGCTGCTACACTTGACTCGCGACTAGATCATCTGCAGGGAGAGATTGACAGGGCATTAGGCCATATAGAGGAGATACCAGTGAGCCGGATTGAGGCTATAGAGGAGGAGATTGAGGGTCTAGTAGTAGGCAGAGTTTCCATAGATGTTTCATACCAGGGATTGGAGGCCCGACAGCTAGAGAGTTCTGAGCGTATCACCCAGCTGAGGCAGGAGATGCCGGAGTTATTTGATAGAGCACAGATGTCCCAGGAAGAGCATCACCGTCAGGCCGGTGATTTAGCTTCAGTTCAGGCTAGGATTTCTACATCAGATAGTAGGGAGACCAATCTTCAGCTTCGAGTTCAGCACTGAGAGGAGATTGTTGTTGCTATGACTAAAGATCTTCAGAGGATTAGTCGTCGACTAGGTGGAGCACCAGGGGGTGCCTAGTGTTAGACTGTTATCATGTAGCTTGCACTATTATTTTCCTAGTCCCGAGGTGTGGGACATAGTTTAGAACTTGTTATCTTTCGCTTGAAGTACAAACAAATATTTCAAGTGTGACTCTACTATGCAGGATTTGTTGTGCTATATTATGATATCGGCCTACGTTGACTGAAATTTTCATGTATTATATTCATGTGCGTTGTGATTATATTTATGATAACCACGAAATATCATGTTGTGGTTGTATATTGTGTATGATGATCGTTTCTATTGTAAGTTCTCATTGTGTTGTCTTTTGTGATTGTGAAAAATCATGCCACCCAAAAGAGCTACTACCTCTATGACGCCCGCTGAGATCAGAAAGCTTGTTGCCGATAGTATAGAGGCAGCATTAGTGACTGAAAGAGCTGCCGTAGCTGCAGCCGCTGCTGAAGCCGCTTCTCGGGCAGAAACCGAAGAAGCTACCAATGGTACTAATGGACGTAAATGTACGTACAAGGACTTCAAGAGTGGAGATCCACCAAAATTCAAAGGCACTGAAGGGGCCACTGCCATGATTCGTTGGTTCGAGAAGATAGAGTCTGTGTTTCTCCTATGCAACTGTCCAGAGGAGTGCAAAGTAAAGTTTGCTACTAGTACACTTGTTGAGGAAGCCATGTTGTGGTGGAATTCGTATGCAAAGCCCATGGGAATGGAGAATGCTCACAAGCTTACATTGGATGAGTTCAAGAAGTTGTTAACTAAGAAGTTTTGTCCACGCACGGAAGTAAAGAAATTGGAGACAGAGTTTTATGAGCTAGTGACAGCAAGAAATTATATCGAGACATATATCAGGAGGTTTCAGGAGTTAGCCGCATTATGTCAGACTATGGTTCCAGACAATGAGAAGCTGTTAGAAAATTTTATTGGTGGACTACCCAACAACATCCGTGGAGATGTGATTTCTTTTGACCCGCAAACATTGGATGAGGCAATCAGAATGTCTCAGAAACTTATGGCTCAGATAGTGAAGAAAGGAATTACTTCAAACAACAACAACAGCAACGCCAATAGTAACCGTAACTACAACAACAATTCCAACAACTACCGAAACAACAACTATAAAAGTAATAGAAACAACTCCAATAACAACAACAACAAAAGGCATTGGGACAACAATCAAAGTGGAAACACTACTCAACCACCACCCAAGAGACAAGAAACTACAAAGGCCTATGCTGCGAGTTCAGCCGAGAAAAGAGGTTACAATGGTACTCTACCCAAGTGCAACAAATGTCAAACCCGTCATAACCCTAGAAATTGTCCAAATCCGTGTGGTAACTGCAAGAAGGTTGGTCATTCGACCAGAGATTGCAAGGTTCCGTTTGTGGTTGATAATCAGAAACCCCCAGTAACATGTTTTGGTTGTGGAGATGTAGGACGCTTCAAGAATAAATGTCCAAAAGGAAAACCTATCAAGTGAGACACTTAAAGGAATGCAAGAGAATGCAAACGGTTTAGTAAGGAGATCAGACGGAGTATTATGCTTCAAGGATATAAGATGGATACCTCTCTATGGTGGAATACGAGAGTTGATTATGCATGAGTCGCACAAGTCGAAGTACTCCATTCACCCAGGTTCTGATAAGATGTATCAGGATCTCAAGAAGCTTTATTGGTGGCCGAATATGAAAGCAGAGATAGCTACGTATGTCAGCGAATGCCTTACTTGTGCTAAAGTAAAAGCCGAGTACCAGAAGCCATCAGGATTACTCCAGCAACCGGAAATTCCACAGTGGAAATGGGAACGCATTACAATGGACTTCGTCACTAAACTTCCCAAAACAACAGGCGGTTATGATGCTATTTGGGTAATCGTTGATCGTCTCACCAAATCAGCCCATTTCATTCCAATCAAAGAGACTTATTCCATGGATCAGCTCACCAGACTTTACGTCAAGGAGATAGTCTCAAGGCACGGAGCACCAATTTCCATCATTTTCGACCGAGACAATCGCTTTACTTCAAACTTCTGGCAATCATTTCAAGATTCATTTGGGACTAAATTAGACATGAGCACTGCCTACCATCCTCAGACCGATGGTCAGAGCGAGAGAACAATTCAAACATTGGAAGACATGCTCAGGGCGTGTGTGATTGATTTCGAAAATGGTTGGGCTAACCATTTGCCATTGATCGAGTTCTCTTACAATAACAGTTATCACACGAGCATAAAGGCAGCACCATTCGAGGCACTCTATGGTCGCAAGTGCCGGTCCCCAGTTTTTTGGGCCGAAGTGGGTGATGTACAACTCACTGGTCCCGAGTTGGTCAGAGAAACAACAGAAAAGATAATTCAGATTCGAGAACGACTCCAAACAGCCAGAAGCCGACAGAAAAGTTACGCCGATGTTCGACGCAAACCATTAGAATTTCAGGTTGGAGACAAGGTCATGTTGAAAGTCTCGCCTTGGAAAGGCGTGATACGATTCATTTGATCCATATCAGAGTGTCGGGCAAAACACTCAGTTGGGGCATTTCATTTCAGTCTAGCTTCGGGGTCATGAGCTTAAGAGCAAATGTATCATTTTTATGTGGCATTGTTTTGTCATACACTTTATACTTGTGGTTACCGTAGAAGCAATTCATTTACATAAACCTATGAACTCACCAACATTATTGTTGACCATTTTTAGCAATGTATTTTCAAGTAAATAAGGTATCGCATGTTGGCTTGCATATGGGCATACCTTGGAGTCGCGGTGACGACGCGTCTCACTTTATTTTTATGCACTTACTTATCGTTTGATTTGTATGAACTTGATTTCCGCAAACTTGAAACACCTTTTGGGACCTTGTTTTGTAAACTCTGAATATTTTTAATGATCAAACGATGTGTTTTCTAAATGACACTTTCGGTCGTTCAATATAACTGTAACTGTGGTGCTATGATCAGTCGCGCCCTCGAATGCTTCATTCCGCTGCAAGTCATGTAATTTGGGGGTGTGACAGCCCCACTCCTCTCTAGCTATAGAAAAGCTAACCCTACTAAAAATATGAGCAGCAACACGTGTTCCAATGTCTTGAGTCATTGAGAACTTTTGAATTCGCTTCAGTAGGGTCACTGCATCCTTCTCAAGTTCCCCAAAAGAAGAGAAGGAGAAGGGGAGGAATCCATATCCAATATTTGCGCACTTAGTCTCGTACTTGATGCGTTTACGTTGTGCAGCCTCAATCACCACACGACCTGATACAAAATCAACCATACCAGTTTGCGTCAAGGGCGATGATCCAGTCAAATCAACACAAACATCAAGGCCTCCATCCCACGAGTAAAGTAACATATCAGCTGGACGTAAGGATTTGTCCCTTTCACCACAAAGTCCAATATCAACCTCTTTACGAACCGAAACACCCGACCGGGAACATATGTCAACAAGAACATCACGTACCATGTTATGCCGATGTTTAATACCAATAATACCAGCACAAGATACAGCATGGTCACCATAAATATACCCAGTAAAGACCCTGGAACAAGCTGAGCACGGCATCTAATCAGAGAATAGGGGAACACAAAGCCGATAACATAGCACGCACCGATAGGTCCTAGCATTCATAGTCTGTCCCAATCCAGATATTGGAACCACCCTAAGCCAGTCCGAAGTGTAGTCCTCCATTTGCGATTTCCATAACGCCACTTGTCGAGTGGACAAAGAAAATATAGATTCGGCTGTTTGGGTAACACGTGTGAAATATATATCTGCCAGTTTCTTCATGAGTTTGGAGGCAGCGATCTCACATGGGTTACTCAAAAAGGCCAATCTCCATTTTCGTATTAAAAGCGCATAAGGCATCATCAAAGGAAGGCCCAGAAGTTACGATACCAGAATTTCGAAGCAACTTAGTCTGTAAGCTAGCAGACTGAAGTCTACACGCAATAAATGCATAGTTCAAGATATCACCTGTAGCGTAAACACCAAGCCCCCCGAACGCAAAGGGTAATGTAGCAAGCCTCCATTGCCAATCGCCAAAACCAGGCCCAGAAGCAGTGACAATACGCTCTAGAGTAGAACGGAGAGCCACATCAAAAGAAATCAGAGCACGCTCAAAGACCCGGCTAGAGCAAGTACGCATAGCAAAATATAATTTGGAAATACCGGCACAAGCACGAAGTAGCAATAACTCACATTGAGGGTCATTAATCTTAGCAGCAGCATCCATAAGCTCAATGGTTTTGGCAACTTTTTTCATAACAAGCTCACTACTAAAATCAAAGTCCACACTAACGGGCCCACCCAGTAATTTAACACCGTGCAATGGTCGGGCAATATTAGGTGGGAAAACACCCACAAGCCTGCTTCTGGGGTCTTCCTTAGGCCAAAAAACCTCAGTTTTATCAACATTGAGGTGCAAGAAGTTATTAGAAACTCATATGATTTACAAGAAGTTAGTGGGGAGCCGAGATACCGACTGGGCTCTCACTTTATTAGAAACTCATAGGATTTACAAGAAGTCGTCGTCGTCGTCCTCGTCCTCGTCCTCGTCCTCGTCCTCGTCATCGTCATCGTCATCGTCATCGTCATCGTCATCGTCATCGTCATCGTCATCGTCATCGTCATCATCATCATCATCATCATCATTATTATTATTATTATTATTTTATTTTTATTTTTTTAATTATAAACATCACTTCATTAAAAAACTCATAGAATTTATAAGAAATTGGTGGGAAGCCGAGAAACCAACTGGGCCCCCACACCTCTAGCAATAGCAAAACCAATTCTATTAAAAATATGAACCGCAGCACGCGCCCCAATGTCTTGAGTCATAGAGAATCGTCGAATACGCTTTAGTAGGGTTACTGCATCCTTCTCAAGTTCTCCAAAAGAAGAGAAGGAGAAAGGGAGGAAGCCATACCCGATATCAACACATTTGGCATCGTACTTGACATGTTTACGCTGTGCTGCATCAATAACCGCACGCCCTGGCCTAAAATCAATCATCCCAGATAGCGTCAAAGGCGACGAACCCGTAAGATCAACACATACATCACGCCCATCGTCCCAAGAATAAAGCAATATATCAACCGGTCGTAAGGATCTGTCCCTGTCTCCATAAAGCCCAATATCCACCTCCTTACGAGCTGAGATTCCGGACCGAGAACAAATATCAACAAGAACATCACGTACAATGTTATGCCGGTGTTTAATGCCAACAATACCCGCACATGAAACAGCATGATCCCCATAAATATCTCCAGTGAAAACCCCATAATAAAAATTATTATTATTATTATTATTATTATTATTATTATTATTATTATTATTATTATTATTATTATTATTATTATTATTATTTACTCTTATTTTATTTTCTTATGTTTTTATTCGTTTTCGTCTGTTTTTTATATACCATCCATTTCTTTCCGTTTTCGTCTGTTTTTAAACGTTTTCTTACGTTTCTATAAGTTTTCATCAGTTTTTATACGTTTTCTTCCATTTTTTACCGTTTTCGTCTGTTTTTTCCCGTTCTCGTATGTTTTTATACGTTTTCTTGCGTTTTTATCTGTTTTCATCAGTTTTCATTCGTTTTTGTCCGTTTTTCCGGTTTTCGTCCATTTTGTTCCGTTTTCATCCAGTTTTATACGTTTTCTTACATTTCTATCCGTTTTCATCGGGTTTTATTCGTTTTTTTACGTTTTCATCCCTTTTTCCATGTTTTCTTACGTCTTTATCCGTTTTCATCAGTGTTTATATATTTTTGTCCGTTTTTATACGTTTTTTTTCCCATTTTTATCCGTTATCCGTCTTCATCGGTTTTTATACGCTTTATTACTTTTTTATACATTTTCGTCTATTTTTTTTCGTTTTCATCTGCTTTTATCCGCTTTCATCAGTTTTCATACGTATTCCTGTATTGCTATTTCTTTTTCGTCTTTTTTTTTGTTTTCGTCGAATTTTTCCGTTTTTGTCCGTTTTGTGCGTTTTCTTACGTTTGTATCTGTTTATTTCGTTTTCTTCGATTTTTTCGTTTGCGTCCGTTTTCATCCGTTTTCATATGTTTTTATACGTTATCGTCCGTTTTTTTCCGTTTACGTCCGTTTCTTTTTGTTTCGTCTATTTTTATATGTTTTCTTACGTTTTTTTCGTTTTCATCGGTTTTTATACGTTTTCGTCCGTTTTTTCCATTTTCGTCCATTTTATACGTATAACAACTGATGAAAATATATAAAAACTGACGAAAATGTATAAGAACCAATGAAAACGTATAAAAACGTAAGAAAACGAATAAAAACCAATGAAAACGAATAAAAACGCATAAAAATGAACAAAAATGTATGAAACAGACGAAAATGTATAAACTGATGAAAACAGATAAAAATGTAAGAATATGTATAAAAAAGGATGAAAATAGAAAAAAAGACGAACAAAAAACAATTAAAATGGATTAAAAAAATGTAATAAGTCGTATAAAAACGAAAGAAAATGGAAAAAACGGATGAAAACCGAAAAAATCGGACGAAAACATATAAAAACGTGTGAAAACTGATGAAAACGGATAAAAACGTATGAAAACGTATAAAACGGACGAAAACTGAAAAAACCGGACGAATACGAAAAAATGGACGAAAACTTATAAAAACCGGTGAAAACAGATAAAAACATAAGAAAACTGACGAAAACGGAAAAAATGGACGAATACCGAAAAAATGGAAGAAAACGTATAAAAACGTGTGAAAACTATTGAAAACAGATAAAAACGTAAGAAAACGTTTAAATACGGACGAAAATGAAAAAAAGGGACAAAAACGTATAAAAACCGGTGAAAACGGATAAAAACATAAGAAAACGGACGAATACGGACGAAAACATATAAAAACTGATGAAAACGGATAAAAACGTAAGAGTGCGCTTAAAATGGACAAAAACAGAAGAAGAAAAAAAGGACAAACGAAAAAAACGGACGAAAACGTATAAAAAACGGACGAAAACGGATAAATAAAATAAGAGTAAGCTCCTTGCATCTAAACTCCAATCTGCTAGTTTACAGACCAAGCTCCTCCGACATTCTGACATTGTAACCTCTGGATCTTCTTTTGATGATGCCTTGAATGCTTTTAATGCGAAAATGGAGACCGACCTTTTGGGTAGCTCATGTGAGATCGCTGCCCCCAAACTCATGAAGAAATTGGTAGATATATATTTCACATGTGTTGCCAAACTGGCTGAATCCACCTTCCGCTTATCTACTAAACAGATGGCCTTATGGAGATCGCAAAGGGAGGACTACACTTTAGACTGGCTTAGGGTGGTCCCGATATCTGGGCTAGGACAGACCATGAATGCCAGAACTTACCGATGTGTGTTATGCTATCGGCTAGTTGCCCCCTTATTTTCTGCTCAGATGTTGTGTTCAGCTTGTTCCAGGGTATTTGTGAGAGACATTTATGGGGACCATGCAGTGTCGTGTGCTGGTATTATTGGTATTAAGCATCGGCATAACGTGATGCGCGACACTCTTGCTGACATTTGTTCTCTGTCCGGGATCTCGGCTCGTAAAGAGGTTGACATTGGTCTTTGTAGAGAAAGGGACAAAAACTTACGCCCAGCTGATATATTGCTTTATTCTTGGGACGGTGGGCAAGATGTTTGTGTCACTTTAACAGGGTCGTCTCCTTTGACGCAAACTGGTATGGTTGATTTTGTGCCAGGACGAATGGTGTTTGAAGCAGCACAACGCAAATGCATCAAGTATGAGACCAAGTGTGCCGATATTGGATATGGTTTTCTCCCCTTCTCATTCTCTTCCCTTGGGGAACTTGGCAAGGATGCGGTGGCCCTACTGAAGCGGATCCGAAAGTTCTCTGTGACTCAGGACATTGGAGTGCGTGCCACTGCTCATATTTTTAGTAGGATTAGCTTTTCAATAGCTAGAGGAGTGGGAGCTCAGTTAGTATCTTGGCTCCCCTCCAATTTCTTGTAGATCCTACGGTTTTCTGTTGGGAACACTTTATTATTATCAAGTATTGATCATTTCTATAATAGGTTACTTTAGCCTTTAGGTTTGATTTAAGGCCCAGCCTGTGTAGAAGGACCATGGGATGTGTCTAGTTATTTATATTAATTATGTTTAAATTAGGGCTTAGAGCCCATGCATTGTAAAATACTATAAATACCCCCTCCCATTCAAGGGAGAGGGTTGGTTGATTGAATGATTATTTCACCTTCATTATAGTTAAGACAATCTTCCACTCTCTTTCTCTCTCTAACCTACTCTCTCTAGATCTAGGATTAATTAAGTAGCTTATGTGATAAAAGTTAGTAACATCAAGTGGTATCATTCGCCTAGGGGTAATTTAGGTTGTTAAAGATTAGATTTAAGTGAAAATTGAAGAAATATTTCTCAGTTACTGTTCATTCGAGAGGTTACTATTCATGTTACTATTCATCAGTGAAATCTACCGAGTTTCTGAAATCTTACCTAGTTTGGTAAACCTTACCTAGTTTGGTAAACATTACCTAGTTTGGTAAATCTTACCTAGTTTGGTAAACATTACCTAGTTTGGTAACTCTTACCTAGTTTGGTAAACATTACCTAGTTTGGTAAACATTACCTAGTTTCTGAAATCTTACCTAGTTTGGTAAACATTACCTAGTTTGGTAAATCTTACCTACTTTGGTAAACATTACCTAGTTTCTGAAATCTTACCAAGTTTGGTAGACATTACCGAGTTTCTGATTTTACCGACTTTGGACTATTTAGACTGTCGAGTTTCTAAGACTTTACCAAGTTTGAATTGTTACCGAGTTTCTGTGGTAAAGTTTTACCGAGTTTCTCATAATCAGAATCTACCGACTTTCTAATTCTACCGAGTTTCTCCAGAACTTCCGAGTTCGGAAAAATCGTCGAGTTTGGTAATTAGTTACCGAGTTTCTACACTATTACCGAGTTTGTCTGTTACCAAGTTTCTAATCAGTTACCAAGTTTCTAACACAGAATATTCCGAGTTTCTAAGTGTAAAATCCTCCGAGATTCAAAGATTGAATTCTCCGAGTTTCTTAGAGTAAAATCCTCCGAATTTCTAATCTTCAACAACAACCGTTATTATCCTTTAAATATCCTACATCCACAAGTTACTTCAAGATGTCTCAACCACCATATCATAACTACTTCTATAATCAACAACAACAACAGTTTCGTCAACAACAACCATATCCACAACAGTATCCTCAACAATAATATCAACCACAGTATCAACAACACCACATGTTAATGCAACAACATCAATTCCTTCCACGGCAACAAATCCCTCAATAACCGATGCAAAATTACCAACCTCCTTCAAGAGAACCACACTGGTTTAACAAGATGTGCGAAGCTATAAGCAGTCAACAGTCGAGACATGAAGCAGGGTCTTTGGACACACCTCCAATGTTAACACCAGGGAATTATGTGCAGTGGTCCAGTCGTTTTCTCCGATTTATCGAGCTAAAGAAACCTCATGGGAAGTATCTGAAGAAGGTTATCATTGATGGACCGTATCCAGCTCCTACTACAACCATTCCTGTGGATCCAAATCACGTCCCTCCAAGAGAAGCTACAACAACCCCTATTCCTCTAGCTCAACTTACCGCAGAACAAGTTCTTCAACAAGAGGCTAATGAGTTAGCTATGTCTTACATCCTCCAAGGGATTCCAAATCCTATCTTCAGGAGCATCAATGCACAAAAGACAGCAAAGGATATGTGGGAGCATGTGCACCTTCTTATGGAAGGTACTGAGTTAAATCAGGAGGACTTGGAATCAAAGTTGTATATGGAATACACACATTTCACCATTGAAGTTGGGGAGTCTTTAGAATCATACTACCATCGGTTTACCAACATTGTCAACGATCTAGATCGTCATAACATCATTTTACCAAAGATTGCTGTGAATTCTAAGTTTCTGGGTGTCTCGGACCGGATTGGCAAAAATATGTGACTTTCGTCAGACAATCCAAGAATCTACACACCGTATCTTATGGATTGTTGTATGATTACCTCAAACATCACCAATCTGAAGTTGACAAGGATCGAGCCGCTCGTGGAGGATTTTCATCCGTACCTACTTCCAACCCACTTGCTTTAATGGCTCAATCTCACTTTGCACCACCAAATCAGGATTTTGTTCAACCACCACCACCTCCTTCGGTTTATCCTTCACAACCTTCAAACCAACTTGTCCCATATGAAGCACCTTCACAATACTCTGATAATCAACTCGTCCCATACGACAACACTGATTATAGTATGTACTCCAACGTTGACAACGATGAAGATGATGCCTTTAACTCTTTGAACGAGGGATTTGCATTGATCGCTCATGCCTTTAGCAAATTCTCCAACAAGTCTAACAATCATTTAAGGTCTTCATCAAACACAAGGAACCAAGCAGTGGTTAATCATGGAAGGGTTGAAATTCAGAACAGGACTTCCGGGAGATTTGGTTCAGGAAATTATATGGGGAATTCTGGTGGTCAAAGGTTTAATTCGGGAGGAAGTAGTAGAAACAACATGGGTAATACTCAGAGGAGGACTCAGATTGCAGGAAAAGGGAAAGGGATTGCAAACGCATCAATCACATGCTATAATTGTGGTGGGAATGGTCATATGGCAAATGCATGCCCAAAGCCAAGGACAATGGGCAGTGCTTATCATAAGGAAGCTCTTCTTCTGGCATTGAAAGATGAAAAGGCTGGTGTTACTTTGACCGAGAAAGAACACAACTTTATGGCAAATTCATTCTCAGATGATGAAATGGAAGACCTTGAGGCAAATGCAGTTGTAATGTTGATGGCAAACATGCAAGAGATGAATATGAGTGAGACAGGCCCGGTCTATGATACCGACGGCTTTTCTCAGGTATCTGAATCTGATTGTCTTATTCATGAAATTGCATCACCATCAGCATCTTCATCTGCACAAGAAAATATTGGTCAAAATGACTCATCATTATCATCTCCAGACAATGATCAAATAAACATTGTTGTTATATTTGATGATGATCAAATTAACCCCGTTGTTTCATTTGATGATTCTTTTGATGATGACAATCATGATCACATTGAACAAAATGATCTTATGCATGATATAGATCCAGAGCTTATGACCTTATTTTTGACCACCCAAACACAATTAAATGCACAAAAATCTCAGAATGATAAATGCAATGATATTAACAGAAACTTAAAAGCCAAAGTTGTATTGTTAACCAAGGATCTTGAGTGCTACAAGCAACAACTTTCAAATTTTGAAAACAAAGAAAAACATGAGAAAAGCTTTGAGTCTGCATTCCAAGAGTCATACGTGAAGGTACAAAATTTAGAACATCAAGTTCGTGAATTGACCGTTTCCAAAAATGAAATAATTTCACAAAAGGAACAAGAAAAAAGTTGATTTTCAAAAACAGGTTGACATTCTCCATTCTGAACTTACTAAAACCAAAACAGAATTGTCAACTTGTCAAGAAATTTTTTCTGAACACAGACAACTTTCAAAGAAACGTGTTAATTCATACCTTGAGGAAATTGTGGCATTGGAAGGCAAACTTAAAGAATTTCAAAACGTTGTTTATAAAACGGGTGATTTTGTAACAACTATTCAAAAATTAACTGTCAAACCAAATCCTGAAGGATATGAATTTGCAATTGGAAATGATCAACCACGTTTTTTAAACAAAGCACTCAAGGAAAATCCAAAGTTGTACAGTGCAGAATTATTATTGGATGATACTTTCACACGTGTGGTTGTGTATAATACTGAAGAGGAACTGGAACACGAGGACGAGAGTCGATCTAAGTTGAGTTGTGTACATTATAACAAACCATACGATTACTCAGAAACACCTCATATTAGTGAAACTTTTGTACCTCAAAAGGATAAATCTGATCAAATGTGCTCTTTAACTGAAATAAATGCTTCATCTGAAGTTGGTCCCGTAACCACTATAGCACAAGTCAATGGTCCATTACCAAATCCAGGTGTAAATGAGCAAATGCCAAAACAATGTCGCATTCTTAAATATTTTAATACATTTATGGATGACATCAAACTTTTGGAAGACGCCATTGAACGTAATTCTGAAATCAAAGTCTCTACTTTTCTCTCTCCCTATGAGAAAGAAAAGCGAGAAGTTTTTCAAAAGCAATGTTTGCCATATGTCAAACACCTGCGACTTTGTGCGACACAGTGGGAACAGGAACTTCAATCAGAAGTTGCATCAATGATGAGAAATTTCAAAGCAAAAGATAACAAAATTGCAAAACAAAAATGTCAAAAGAAAGCTTTGGAAAAAGATTCAGATCGACTCTTGACAAATGTTCTCAGTTCTGATGTGATATCTGTGATTATGAATGCTATCTATTTTTCGTGCAATGAATTGCTTGTTGATGATCACTGTGTTGAAATTGAGACAATGAGAATTGAGATTGATAATCTGCGTAGAGAAAATGAGAGAATTAGACAAATCAATGATGATGTGCAAACCAAATGTGCAAAAGAAATTTTCAAACTTAACCAAAGGTTGCAATGGTGTCAGACTCAGAGTATTAACTTTGAGTTAGCACTACAAAGCCAAAAAGAATCTTTATCTTCTCAAAACGTTCATGTTTCAAAACTTCAAAATCTTGAAGAAGAAATTGATGTTTTAAAACATCAAATTTTTGAGTATGAAAAAGATATTAATGAAGTTTGCAAAAATAGAAATGCTACTGTTCGGTTAAACAGAGAATTAGACTCAAAAATTCTAGAACAAAAACACATCATTATTGATTTGAAAGAGAAACTCAGAGTTCTTGACAAAGGGAAATGTGTACAAAATAATGTGATTGCACCAGGAATGTACAGAGTTGACAAGACTCATAAGATAACATCTTCAAAAACCACTAATGTGCAAGCTTCAACTTCCACAGGCTTAGGCAACCCTCCTAAAGTTAGAAGATCCAAGACCACCAAAGAGACTAACAAGAAGCTTAGGGTCTGGAAACCTAATAGTGGATCACCTAAAGATGCTGAAGTAGAAGTTCACAATAGGAAGACGAATAAAACGCATGTTATGTCTAGATTAGAATCCAAATTGTCAAAGTGTAATTCTGAATATGATGTAACGAATGCTGAATCTTTGAATGTTTGTAATGATGTTATGATTGATGCTTATTGTGTGTTTTTTCATACGAGTATGTTGTTTGGTAATCATCAGAAATGCATTGCTAAAACCCTTTTGTCACGTAAACAGAAATGTACTACTGGCATTTTCTATAGGCCCATAACCGTTGCTAAGTCCATTTTAGGAAAACAGCCACAAGTAGTTTCTGAAACCAAAGTTGACAAGACCATAGCTGCACCTAGGACAATCCGATCACCAAGTACCTTCACTAGGAAGAAAGCAGAGTCTAGTTGGATGTGGCAGCGTTGGTTACAGCATAAACCTACTTTTACGTGGTTACCAAAGATGCATAACAACTGTGCTACTAACCCAACGGGATCCACCGTTACAAATTCTCCATCTGTGTCTTCTTGTGATGCAGGTGATTCAAATTGTGCTATGGATTGTTGATAGCGGGTGTTCTCGGCACATGACAGGCAACTTAAAGCTTCTAGTAAACTTCGTTGCGAAGTTCATAGGCACTGTCAGGTTCGGGAATGATCATTTCGCGGCTATCATGGGTTATGGTGATTATGTCAACGGGAATATCGAAATTAGCCGTGTCTACTATGTCGAGGGCCTTGGTCATAATCTTTTCTCTGTCGGGCAGTTCTGCGATGGTGATTTAGAAGTGGCTTTTAGGAAGAAAACATGTTTTGTTCGAGATCTACAGGGGAACGACCTGATGAAAGGAAAACATGGAACCAGTCTTTATACTATTTCCTTCTCCGACATGACAGCTTCTTCACCGATTTGTCTACTATCTAAGGCACATTCCACCAAAGCATGGTTGTGGCACAAGCGTATGTCTCACCTGAATTTTAAAACAATGACCGAGCTCGCTCGTAAAAAGATGGTCGATGGTCTTCCAAGATTCAGATACGCCAAAGATCATCTGTGTCCCGCTTGTGAACAAGGGAAGAGTACTCGTGCTCACTTTCCTCTAAAAGCTGAGCACAGTACGGATCACGTCCTTCAACTTCTTCATATAGATCTTTGTGGCCCTATGCGTGTTCAAACTATCAATGGGAAGCGGTATATCCTGGTAATTGTTGATGACTTCTCGAGATGGACTTAGGTATACTTTCTTCATACAAAAGATCAAGCTCCTCCAATGATCATCATCTTTCTCACAAAGATTCAAGTTCAGCTTCACAACACCGTCAGAAAAATTCGAACAGACAATGGAACTGAATTCAAGAATCAGACTCTTCGTGAGTATTATGAGAAAGTGGGTATTGAACATCAAACATCCATTGCACGCAGCCCCGAACAGAACGGCGTGGTCGAAAGACGAAACCGAACTTTAGTGGAAGCCGCAAGAACGATGTTGATCAATGCTCAACTACCGGATTATCTCTGGGCAGAAGCCGTTTTAACCGCCTGCTACACCCAAAACAGTTGCATGATCACCAAACGGCACACTAAGATACCATATGAGATTGTTCACTGCAGAAAGCCAAAAATTAATTACTTTCATGTCTTTGGAGCTCTCTGCTATCCAATGAATGATCGTGATGACCTTGGGAAATTAAAAGCCAAAGCGGACATAGGAATTTTTGTCGGATATTGTGAAAATTCAAAGGGATTCAGAATTTGGAACCGTCGCACCCGGGAGATTCAGGAGACTATACATGCTAATTTAGATGAGCTCACCGATATGGCTTCTGAGCACAACAGCTTAGGACCCGAAACTAACCGTCTCAACTTCCCTAATCCTTCAGCTGCACCCTTCTCTATTAACCGCAAAGACCTAGAAGACTTGTTTGCTCCGCTATTTGATGATACTATTGTTGGTCGTGCTTCTGTTTTATCCACAAGTTCCGCTACATAACCACTCGTCGATAATCAAGAACCTGATACACCAGTAACTACAACCACAACAGTTGCTGAAGATGCACCTCAACCAGAAACATCATCATCCGTAGATCAAACAGCTTCTACTTCTGCGTCTGCAGCTGAAGATCCCCCTCTACATTCTTCTGCAGTACCCACACCAGCAGATTATGACGGCAATGCTTTCTTTAATCCATTTGCTCCGGCTCCCACCATTCCTGATATCGTAGAGTCGTCCACACGCAATTTGGAACCGTCAAATCTGCACCACAATTATCAACACTACCCATCCACTCACAAATGGACTAAGGATCACCCTCTTGTGAATGTAATTGGCAACCCAGAAAACCCAGTCATGACACGACAACGACTCCATACAGAAGGTGAAACTTGCATTTATGCATTCACCGTTTGTCAGTCCGAACCCAAAAACATTAAAGAAGCCCTTACCTACGACAACTGGATTGAGCCGATGCAAGAGGAATTGGATCAATTCAAGAGGTTGGAAGTTTGGGAATTGGTAGAAAGACCAGATGGGGTTTACGTCGTCGGGCTGAAGTGGATCTGGAAAAATAAGTTGGATGCGGATGGAACGGTTATTCGTAACAAGTCCCGGTTGGTGGCTAAAGGATTCAGTCAAGAGGAAGGAAACGACTTCGAAGAATCTTTTGCACCAGTGGCGTGTCTTGAGGCTGTTCGAATGTTCGTGGCGTACGCTGCTCACAAGAATATCACGGTTTATCAAATGGATGTAAAGACGGCATTTCTCAATGGACAACTCCGGGAAGAGGTGTACGTTACACAACCAGAGGGCTTCGTCGATCCAGAGCATCCGAACCACGTCTACAGGCTCAAGAAAGCCCTCTATAGCCTTAAGCAAGCCCCGAGGGCATGGTACGACAAACTATCGGCATTCTTACTAGCCAATCACTTTACTAAAGGATCAGTTGACCCGACTATGTTTAAACAAAAACACGAGGAGTATATTCTCATTGTTTAAATTTATGTAGATGACATCATTTTTGGCTCAACTCATAAAAAATATTCAAACGCATTTGCAAAATTAATGAAACAAAACTTTGAGATGTCCATGATGGGTGAACTCAAGTTCTTCTTAGGACTGCAAGTTCATCAATCACCCCGTGGTATATTCTTAAGTCAGTCCAAATATGCTCAGGAAATATTAAAAAAAAGCATGGTATGACTAGTTGTGACACCTATAATACCCCCATGTCCTCCTCATCCCCAAAGCTAGATGCTGATCTACATGGCACACCCATTGATCCTACGAAATATCGTAATATGATTGGGTCTCTCATGTATCTCACCGCTAGCCGGCCGGATGTT
Organism: Artemisia tridentata subsp. tridentata; assembly: GCA_021014915.2. NCBI lineage: Eukaryota > Viridiplantae > Streptophyta > Magnoliopsida > Asterales > Asteraceae > Artemisia > Artemisia tridentata. Next base: position 362,977,617 of record CP139509.1, on the reverse strand, counting down.
GTATTTTCCACGTATCTATGCTCCCGTTATCAGTCAAGACCAACTGAACGTCATTTGTCTGTTGTTAAGAGGATCCTTCGATACATAAAGGGAACCATTCATTTGGGGATCTGGTATCCGAAGGATTCTGGGTTTGAACTTGTTGCCTTTTCAGACGCTGACCATGCATGATGCTTAGACACAAGGAAAAGTACGTCTGGGGGAGTACAATTTTTGGGTGACAAGCTTGTCTCTTGGCAGTCAAAGAAGCAGGACTGTACGTCACTGTCGTATACCGAATCAGAATACGTCGCCATGTCCGCATGCTGCGCTCAAGTCATCTGGATGCGATCTCAGCTGATGGACTACGGATACGTGTTTAACAAGATTCCGATGTACTGCGACTCCAAGAGTGCCATCGCTATATCGTGCAACACGGTTCAACATTCAAAATCGAAGCATATTGCTCTCCGGTATCACTTTATCAAATAGCACGTGGAAATGGGTACAATTGAATTATATTTCGTGGGTACAGAATACCAATTGGCGAATTTGTTCACCAAAGCCTTGCCTCATGCAAGATTGGTGGAACTGGTCACCAGATTGGTATGGGATGTTTGACTCCAATTTTTTAAACCTTTTTTTTTTTCAAAAAAAAAAAAAAAAAAAAAAAAAAAAAAAAAAAAAAAAAAACTTTAAGTGTGCAAAAGTGTATCCGAATCAAAATATGTTCTCGTCATTTCAAATTTCATTAATTTCAAATCACGAACATATTTTGAAGGGGAGAAATTTTTGCACATTTATCATCTCAAATCTTCATCATTATCAAAATCTTCATCGAAAAATATTTCTATGATCTCTTGAACTACAAGATTGTCAAATTTTTCAAAAATATGTCTTAGTTCAATGGGGAGAAATGGAATTACCCAAAGTTTCTCATCAAATTGGACAAAAGTTTCAACCATTCTTAAAAATCAAGGACTGAAATTGTCAAGTTAGGAAAAGTTGTGTCGTTAGGATCTCAAGTGATCTAGGTTTCTAGTCAAAGGACTGAAAATGTCACAATAGGACTTTATGAGAACCAGGATACTAGTTAGGGGGCTGAAACTGTCAAAAGAACAAAGTTGATTAATATATCTTAAAGTTTTTGACCTCAGTCAAACGCACAGGACTTAGGAAAAATTTTCCCTCTCACTCTGAAACCCGCCAAACACGCTAAAACCCTCAAGAACATCAAGACTTTTAATTTTCTTATTGAAGATTAACTTGTAAGTGTTTAATTCATTCATGTATACCTTAGAATTTCTCGCATATCATCTTTGTGGCATAAATTCATGTATTGTCGATTTAGGGTTTATATTAATGATTTGGGCGTTTCTTGATTTTTGTTGTTTAGGTTAATTAATTCAGTACATTAGCTTAATAACACGTTTTAAGTCACTATGTAGTGGATTAATTAGATTCTACAACACCAGAAAAGGATGTTCGAATGATCTAGGGTTTAAGGTAGTCACGTTAGAGAGCTGAGATTAAATAGTGTTAGGCTGTGTTGTTTGAACAGTGGGATATGCTTAATTGTTGCTTTTAATCATGAGTTTAGTGTTTCATAACTCAAGTTTAACAGTTTTGTCTTGGTGCGAATGATTTGTTGTGATAGTCTTGACTGTAACTTTGCTTTGAATGAGTTTGTGAGTGATTATATGTGCTTAGAATATGTGTTGAATGATTGTTGGATACACAATGTGACTTGTAAATGCTTTGCATGATTTGATACTTACTGAGTTTCTATGTGAGTTCATCTGTCAAGTTTCTTAGTTGATATCTTTCGACTTTAAGCTTATGTGTTCATATTATCGAGTTTCCATGATACTTACTGAGTTTGTGCTTTAACATGTTATCAAGTTTGTGACATAAATGGAATCAGTCGACTTTGTCTCCGAGTTAGGAGACAAAAGTCATGGACTTGTCGAGTTTGTACAAATCTATCGAGTTTGTATATACTTAGCGAGTTTGTACAAACTTAGCGAGTTTGTCCAAACCTATCGAGTTTGTCTATACTTAGCTAGTTTGTACAAACTTAGCTAGTTTGTCCAAACTTAGCGAGTTTGTCCAAACTAAGCTAGTTTGTCCAAACTAAGCTAGTTTGTCCAAACTTGTCAAGTTTGTATAAATTTGTCGAGTTTGCAAAACATACCTAGTTTTTGAGACTTACCAAGTTTCTAAGACTTACCTAGTTTGTAAAACTAACCGAGTTTGAATGGCTTGTGCACACATCATAGTGCACAACCCGTACCTGTAAAGAAAGGACCCTGAGGTACGCTTCAGTGCCTCAATCCTGATCAAAGGAACGAAAGCTTCTTACTTATGAGTAGAATTAACCAGAATTTTTCAAAAGTTTTTTCAAAAAATTCTGCTCATAAGGACAAGTATTCCCTCGTCAAGGGGGAGCATTTGAAACATAATCTTTGTTCCACAAACAAAAGTTCTTGAAATTCTTCCCACAAAACTCAAATAGCATATTTTTATCAAACGTTTAACAAAAACATCATAAGTATGCTATTTTTGAGGAGGAGAATAAAGATATGATTAAAATATGGTAACAAAAACGTTGAAATCTCATGTAAGCAAGACTCAGAATTGAACCCTCGAATTGACGACATCAAAAGTCAGTAATCGAAAAGACATGTCCTGGACGGGTAATAATTTCAAGCCAGTTTATCTGGTGATGTAAACGTGTCTCGCAAAGGATATGACTGAGTAGAATGTACCGATTTCGAGCGATTTTCCTTGAATGTGATCTGGACGGGTAATAATTTCAAGCTAGTTCTACTAGTGATATAAACGTGTCTCGCGACGATCATGTTCATTGAAAATCAATCAATTCAAAAGTGCTAACTCTACCTGACATGTGCAAATTTATCTTAACCACTTATGAGCACATGTTAAGGGGGAGTATTTCTGAAAATCACAAAACTCTCAAAGTGTTAACAAAATATGTTTTTACAATCATAAGCACTTTGAGAGATTTTCAAAAGGTTTGGTTTATGGCAACAATAGGATAGTCATGGTGATATAAGGTGACTAAGGTTAGGAATAACCGTCCTATGATCCGCCAGAGCCGGAGGGATCTACCCAAGGACAATACCAATAGTTTAGAACTAGAAAGTCCTAGGTATGATGAAAAAATGAGAAATGAAATGAAAGGAGAAAGAAGGGGTTGAAGAATGAAAAAGAAAAGTAAAGAAAAGGGTGAAAAGAAATAGCCCTCCATTTGTTCAACCTTAGGGCAGACACCGGGTTCAATACATATGCTACTGGTTGTTACTACGGTAACACTGGTATTGAAGATTAAGTCGACATGGACCCAGTGACGCACTGCACTAAACCTTCTAGCCACTCAGGTGTCTCTCAAAAGACACTTGTTTCATTTCACACGGAGAACCCTTCATTATCTATCGACCTCTCACTACGAGAAGTGTTGATATTGAAAAGGAGGCACTCTGCTCCATGCGTCCGAAGACCAAACAAATAAGCACTGAATCGAGTCTAGAGCCATGAGATACATCAAAGATCTCCTAGGTACACTTAGCATACACTGGCTGTTCAACAAAAGGAACACCAGTTGTAAATTATAAGAGTGTCTTTTGCAGATCTTAGCAATCTGCCGAGAACATTCAAGAGAGAATTCACAAATTGTGATTCTCAGTGATTGAATGGAAATCCTGCCAGGGTCAACATCAAACAGCCCTGACAGCAGGTCACTTCGGTAATCCCTTGTGGATTACTCTTAGTGTTAGCTCCAAAAACGGTCTACAGTCGTGAGGTGATCCTCAGCGACTCACTGAATCGTAGGTGCACTTCGGTGTGTCTGTGTAAGCCCTTTCGGGGGTATCCGATTCAGAACGGTCTGGGTTAGGATTAGAGAAAGTCTTCACACTATGCTGTTGACGATCTCAAAGTCTGAATCTGTAAGTGCCGGATGATTTATTGCTAACTGTTTACCTGCAGCGAATCATGGAGACCTGGAGTTACATAACATCATTCCATCATGCTCATATCCTGAAGATAAGTTCTCACAAATACTAAGAGATAACAAAAGTTCAAAGATGTTAAAGAAAAGTCAAAGTTCAAGCACTACAACCTTTCACAAGTCAAAGATTGAAGAAGTGAGAACCAGTTGAAGAACAAAAGTCAAAAGACATATGAGCATGATGGAAAAGACGTAAAGACACCAGAATTAAAGAACGTTGGTGGAAGTCAGATCATTACAATATCATATCACATCAAGAACTAAGAAACAAAGATACAAGAGACGTCGGAAGCCAAGAAGCAAAGACGACGTCAAGCAACCTTGATGACCAATACTTAGGAGGAGATTGTTGGGAACACTTTATTATTATCAAGTATTGATCATTTCTGTAATAGGTTGTTTAGGCCTATAGGCTTGATTTAAGGCCCAGCCTATGTAGAAGGCCCATGGCTGTGTCTAGTTATTTATATTAATTATGTTTAAATTAGGGCATAGAGCCCATGCATTGTAAAATACTATAAATACCCCCTCCCATTCAAGGGAGATGGTTGGTTGATTGAATGAGCATTTCACCTTCATTATTGTTAAGACAATATTCCACTCTCTTTCTCTCTCTAACTTTCTCTCTCTAGATCTAGGATTAATTAAGTAGCTTGTGTGATAAAAGTAAGTAACAATATTTTCTAATAAAGTGATGTTTTATAATAAATAAAAAATAAAAAAATAATAATAAGTAGCGTGTTATGTTATCGGCTTGGTGTCCCCCTATTTTCTGTTCAGATGTCGTGCTCAGCCTGTTCCAGGGTCTTTGCTGGTGATATTTATGGGGACCATGCTGTATCTTGTGCTGGTATGATTGGTATTAAGCATCGACATAACATGGTTCGTGATGTTCTTGTTGACATATGTTCTCGATCTGGGGTTTCGGCTCGTAAAGAGGTTGACATTGGACTTTGTGGCGAACGGGACAAATCTTTACGTCCTGCTGATGTGTTGCTCTACTCGTGGGATGGAGGACTTGATGTATGCGTTGATTTGACTGGATCATCGCCCTTGACGCAAACTGGTATGGTTGATTTCGTGCCGGGTCGTGCGGTGATTGAGGCTGCACAACGTAAACGCGTCAAGTATGAAGCCAAGTGCGCAGGTATGGGATATGGGTTCCTCCCCTTCTCTTTCTCTTCTTTTGGGGAACTTGAGAAGGACGCTGTGACTCTATTGAAGCGTATTCGAAAGTTTTCGATGACTCAAGACATTGGAGCACGTGCTGCTGCTCATATTTTTAATAGGATTAGCTTTTCTATAGCTAGAGGAGTGGGAGCCCAATTAGTATCTCGGCTCCCTACTAACTTCTTGTAAATCCTATTTGTTTCTAATAAAGTGATGTTATTATTAAAAAAAAATAATATAATAATATAATAATATAATAATAATAATAATAATAATAAATAATAATAATAATAATAATAATAATAATAATAATAAAAAATGAAAATGATGCCTACATTATAATGTAGGCAATTGCCTACATTTCTTTTATAAAAATTTTAAAAATTTAAAGTTCAGTCCCTGCAGTAATTCCTTAATACATGTTTTCCCATTGTTCATCCATTTTTTCCAAAGGAAATGTAGGCAATTGCCTATATTTTAATGTAGGCATCATTTCCCCTAATAATAATAATAATAATAATAATAATAATAATAATAATAATAAGTAAAGTATAATGGTAAACTGCAAAATACATCCCTGCAAAATCCGTCCCTCTTATAAGTAAAAAGACCAAAACAACCCTTCACTAGACTCTCGTTAGCAGTTAACAAAAAAATATTTGCGCCGTTCGTCCTTAAAAATGTATGATGGTAAACGTTTGACTAACGAATGATGTAATGTGCAAATAGTTTCTGACAAGGATGTAAGATCTCAAAAATTGCAAACTATAGGGATGTATTTTGTAGTTTACTCTTTAAAGAAATAGAGACAATGAAGAATCCTAAAAACAATGACCAGGCTGACGAGCTGCAACTTTACATGGGTCAAAATGGGGCCTTTTTTTGAGCTGGTCAAACCGACGGTGGTTGTTGCATGTCAAAACAGATCTTTGAGCTCAAGTCTATATTATGCGTTGTGTCTGCAAGCGACAGATTTTCAAATAAAAAAATTACATACATAACTACAGTCAAACATAATACTTGGTTCATGAGATCCATATCATTTCTATGGTCGAATATTATCAAAAGAGATAGATACCTAATTAGCACATTAGAAACACAACACAAATTTTGATAAATAACTAATGAGCATTACCTGTAGACGCAGGGAAAAACTTCAAAGTTGATATCACAAAGCTTGTTGTGAAATGATGCTTTAACAAAGCGATTAGGCAACTCTATTTACTACAATCAATCAACGATTCTCATTAAGAAATTGTTTACATATTTGATATCACTTTGATCCAATAACAAATTTAAGCATAAAAAAGAACATCGGTCTATCCTTTCAAAATTTCAAGCCAACAAAACATATACACAAAACCCAAGTAGGGATAACATCTCAGAGAAGTAGTGATAGATACCAACCGGTTCCATGAATTTACAAGTGAGGCTACCAAAAATTATGCGGCATGTGGATGTGGTGGTCGACTGGGTACGCAAGATACGCTGCATTGAAATCTACTCTGTAATATTGGCCGCTGATAAATAGATCTAACAAAGAGACCATGGAATAAACTCATCATACAACCAGCAAACTAAAAATATCACAACCAAAACAAATGGACACGAACAGAGCCTGATTAGTCATGTTTTAGTATATAATCACTGGGTTATCAAATAAAATTATACCAATTTTACTCTTAACACACTAAAAATTTTTTAAAAAAAAAAAAAAAAAAAAAAAAAAAAGACATTGTTGAGTGGGTTTTTAATCAACTATAAGCCTTAACGGTTTTGTCCCAGCTAATGGAACAAGCAAGCGATAAAGGAGGACCTGAACCAATTGAACAAAAAAAATGAATGTCACTGCCCAATTGAACCACTAACAACTAACAAGACCAATTGAATGTCATTGCTGGACCTGAACTACTAACAATTAACAAAGGGTCTAAAAAAATGGAACAAAATAGAACATAAAATCTATTGGATTAACTAAAATATTCTAATTTGATTAAGTAATGCAAGTTAAGACAAAGAAACTTGGTGCTAAGTTGAATATTTGACCTCAAAGCAATCAAAGGGATAATTTGGATAGGCATTAGTCAAAATAAACCCACAGATTTCTAAACTACTTTTCTAGAGAAAGCAACTTTAGACCATTGACGCAGTCAAAACACATGAAACTATACTTTTCCATCAACAAAATTACAAATACCAATAATCCAAATTTAACTTATATATATCTACAAATCATTATTCGCTTACTGCATCATACAAAACTTCATACTATACAGTATAACTCTAGATTAATAGTAGCTTTAAGATTAAAAACATGCAAAAAATAAAAACTCTATAAAATAACATCAATTACGTCGTATCGACAAGATATCGTACAAGAAACAAAGAAGAAAGTACAACCTCGTGCAGCTAAACGTAACCATAGAGCTCAGGTACAAACGAAAACCACTTGAAACCACAACTCCATTTGTTGGGAAGAGATGGGCATTTAGGCAACCAATGCCAAGTCCTTCTTTCAACTTTATAATACAACACTTCAGGCCAAGTATAACAACATACACATATCATACCCTGATGCCAAAAACAATATATATGTTCATAATTATGGTAACAAACTGACCCAATTTTTCGACACATCAACTCGGGTACACTTTCGATTTCATTCCAATTCGTTCCATTCCGATCCAATTCCCAAACCTTCATACTTCTCGATATCCCAACAGTCCCTATTCCCCCAAACATAAACAGACTATTCCCATGACCGTTTCCAGACACTAACCTGACGAAAGTTAATTCGTCAGGTAAATCCGCCTCACATGGGCCCCACCTTCCTGTACTTAGGTTAAATCCCACAACCAAAAAAGGCTCACGTGTCTCGAAATATAAGGATCCATCATAATGAACTCCTTGTTGATGACAAGTATATCCTAGGGTTCGGTGAAACCCTTGGTATCTGGTCCAGTCACGAGCGCTAGAGTCATAGACATACGCGCTCATGTTTGGACCAGATTTCAAACAAAACAATTTATAACCACTAGAGTTTACTACAAGAGTTGGAAATTCAAAAGCAAATGGGAACTCTGGAAACTTAATGATTCTAGATGATCTAGCTAGGAGATTATATATCAAAAAAGCCGAGTTTGACGAATCTGGGACCGCGGAGAAGCAAAGAAGGCTCGTGGCAGTGGTTAAAAGTGGTGCAAAAACAATAGATCGTGATAACGGGAGAATAATGTCACGCCATGTATTTAAAACCGTGTCATATATGAGATAGTTATTAGATTGAGGGTGTGACAATAATATATATGCAGAAAAAGGTGTTGGTGATTGTAAATTGGTGTGTTTAGCTATGAAAAGTGGTGAGAAGATGAGTGAATGAAAGTATTTACACGTTGATCGTAGGGATATGAAGGTTTTTAGAGGTAGCAAAGATAGTATTCGTTCGAGTATTTCGACCGGGAGTTCACCCCATATTTTATGATCCATCTCCGGAGTCGAATTTGCCGGAGATGTCTTGTGATAGTTTGGCATGATGGCGAGTTTCATTGATGGAGGGTCGTCGATGGGGTGGTTGTTTAGTGGATAGCAAGAAGTCGTGTGTGGTTTTTAATACTTATAACGTGTAGTTTTTATGTCACGTAACAACAAATTTTGTGGACGGTGACATGACATTATTTAATAAATTTATCATAGGCAAAATGAAAATGAATAAATAATTAGGCTATGTGTAATGGGGCACTAGGCACCCCAAAAAAGCCTCGATCGCGCCTTCCTCGCACCCCCTCTCGTTACACACGGGCGCTAAAGCCCAGAAAATTGCCTTGGGCGTGACCTTCGCGCCGTGCCCCTCCTTTTTTCCAAGAATTCTAGCCGTTCAACGGCTCTTAGGTTGAATTCGGTTTCTTGATTTTCCAGTTGGTTTGGTCGGAATGGTCGTCGGAGATGTTTATTTTCCGGTTTGTTTGGAAGATGGAGATTACGCGCCTAGAGGTATTAATAGATCATGTGAATCAAGCTTTGCACCGACACCTTTTTGGCTTGATCTATTGTGAACATTACATTTTTGGTCCTTTTTGTTTTGGGAGTTTATTAGGTGGTGTCATTTGGTTGAATTAAAAAAAAAAAAAAAAAAAAAAAAAAAAGGGAAAAAGAAAAAAAAAAGTGACACATGTCGCATGTTGATGCAAATAATGTTCTAAAAACGTTATTTATATCTTTCGATTACTTCACGTTTTGAGGATGACAAAATGTGAACTCACGTTACGTTAAAATTAACGCTAACAAGTTTTTAATCGGAAGATCCCGTTTCTACGCAAATCACTCTTGAACAAAGTTACAACTTGAACTAGTGATCAAAGAAGTGAATTCATGTTTTGAAAATTCACATTTTAAATGGGACAAAACATTTTTTCAAAAATATACATGACAAATTATTTTTGAAATATTAAGAAATGTTTTAATGGAAAAATAAGTTTGAAAATCACAACAGCTATTTTTCCCCCCAAAATCAGCTCCAACCTTCCCCAAATAAGTTTTCACCAGAAAAGACAAAATTTGGAGCGTCCTAGTCTACCACGGCTCCACGGTACCGTTAAATTTAACGGAGCCGTGGGTCATTTAGTGGAGCCGTCCGTACCATTTTGAATTGTAACGTTCAGATTTTCTTTGCCTATAAATACCCACCTCTTTCACAGTTTTAGGCACCCTTCACACACAGAAAAATCCCTTAACTAAATCCTCTCACACCTTTCACTTCTAAGGGTCATTTAGATTAGTTTTTCTTTGTTTCAAGAGTGATCAAATCATCCTTCAAGTGATCCTCTTCGTACCTCTTCACTAGCAAGAGAAGAACACAAGTATCCAAGTTGATACAAGGTGTTGTCATCCCTCTTCACTAGCAAGAGAAGAACACAAGTATCCAAGTTGATACAAGGTGTTGTCATCCCTCTTCATTAGCAAGAGAAGAACTCAAGTAATCAAGAAGATACTAGAGTTGTAGTTGATAGGTTTTTGTAACACTTGTTACAACCTTGTTGTATCTTAGCATACATCAAGTATACTTTTCTTTTTGTGAGTGAGAGTGAAGATCAAGTGTGATCTATAGAGATAGTGAACATCTCTTTAAGCCATTGGGCTTGTGTGATTGATCAAGTAGATCAAGGGTCATTAGGTTAGTGTTAGTCAAGTAGAGTGAAGTGAGTGTTGATCATTGTGATCGTGTTGAGATCTTGGTGATCTCTTGAAGCCATTGGGCTTGTGTGTTTGGTCACGTGGACCTTGGTAGATTGGTGCTAGCTAAGATTAGCACTCGACATCTAGCTTAGTGTCGGAAATAGGATAAGCGACGTGTACGGTTTTCTCCGCCTTAAGGGAGGTTGTTGACATAGTGCTTGAAACTCTCGAGTGTGGTACTCGGGGAGTGGAGTAGGGCGAAGAAGAGCTTCGTAGCCGAACCACTATAAATCCTCTGTCTCGGTTTGATCTTTCCAACTCTACTCTTTACTTTTATTTGTTATTATTATTTAGCTTAGTTTGTAGTTCTTATTGGTGTTGTTTGATTACACATAGAGATCGAATCAATGTTTCCAATAGCATACTTTTAAAACAAGATTTTTTAAAAGAAGTTTTTAAACCGGTAAACTATTCAACCCCCCCCCCTTCTAGTTTCCCACAATTGGTATCAGGAGCCACGTCAGTCAAGTTTTTAAAGTATATTGTATTTTAAAGCTTGAACCGATCAATGGATTCCGACAAATATCTAGAAGGGCAATCTATGCAAAGACCACCACTTTTCGAAACCGATTATTTTATCTATTGGAAAACAAGATTCGAAACGTATGTGAAATCAAAAGACATTGATCTTTGGCATGTTATTACCGAGGGTGACTTTCAACCTATTCAAAAGAATCCGGAAACTAAAAAGGATGAAATAGTTTCTTATGATAAACAAAGTGATGAACTTAAAAGGAAATTAGCCAAAAATAATGAGGCTAAAATGATGATTTATAATGCTTTGCCTAAAAAGGAATTTGAAAGAATTTTTATGTGTAATACGGCAAAAGACATTTGGAAAACTTTGTTAGTCACTCACCAAGGTAATAACCAAGTCAAGGAGAACAAGATAGATCTTCTTGTTCAACAATATGAACAATTCTCCATTTCGGAGGATGAGTCAATAGATAATGCTTTTGCTAGATTTAATACTATTATCACTAGTCTTAAAGCTCTTGATGAAGGTTATTCTAGTAAGAACTATGTTAGGAAGTTTCTTAGAGCTCTACATCCTAAATGGAGAGCAAAGGTCACCGCCATAGAAGAGTCAAAGGACTTGGCGGCATTGTCACTCGATGAACTTATAGGAAACTTGAAAGTTCACGAGATGATAATTAAGAAAGACTCCGAATTAGTCAAAGGCAAAGGCGAGAGAGTTAGATCTCTAGCATTGAAAGCCAAGAAGGAGTCTAGTGATGAGGAATGTTCAAGTTCCGATAGTGAAGATGAGGAATATGCACTAGCGGTTAGGGATTTTAAAAAGTTCTTTAGGAGAAGAGGTAGGTTCGTTAGGAAACCTCGTGATGAGAAGAAGACATCACAAAAGAACCATGTTGAAAAGAAAGGGACAAGTGATAGGAAATGCTTTAGATGCGGAGATCCTAATCATCTCATAGGAGAGTGTCCCAAGCCACCGATATTCAACAACCAACGAGCTCTCATAGGAGGCGCCTGGAGTGATAGCGGTGATGATGAAGAAAAGAAGCCCAAGGACGAAACGTGTCTAATGGCTCATGCTTCAAATGAGATATGCTTGGGAATCGACTTGGAGCCTGACGAATGGGTAAAGGATAGTGGATGCACCAACCACATGACGGGCAACCGAAGTCTATTCTCATCATACAAGGCATACAACGGAGGTAATGTCACTTTCGGTAGCAAACTTAAGGGCAACATTATTGGCAAAGGTACGATCACTCATAACTCCCTCACTATTAGAAATGTTGAGCATGTAGATAACTTAGGATTTAATTTGCTTAGCATTAGTCAAATGGTAGATAATAAGTGTAGAGTTATATTCTCTAAAGAGGGTAGTGAAATCATTAAGGATGGTAAAACCATAGGCAAAGGAGTTAGGAGAAATGGCCTATTTGTCATGAAAATAGGAAATAAGCCTCAGGATAGGATATGCTTAGCAACCATAGATGATAACTCCACTCTATGGCATAGGAGATTAGGTCATGCCAATATGCGTTTAATACAATCATTGGCATCTAAGGAACTAGTTAGAGATCTACCTAAGATTAAGTTTGATCAACACTTTTGTGACGCTTGTAAAGTTGGTAAACAAGCCCATTCTAGTCACAAAGCTAAGAATATAGTCTCAACCTCTAGATGCCTAGAACTCCTTCATATGGACTTATTCGGTCCATCCGCCGTACGGAGCTACGGAGGAAACTACTACACCTTAGTAATAGTTGATGACTACTCTAGGTACACTTGGACTAGATTTCTTAAGAATAAGACTCAAGCCTTTGAGGAATTCGAGGTTTTTAGTAAGAAAGTCCAAAATCAACTAGGATGTACAATAGTTTCCATTAGGACGGATCATGGTCGGGAATTTGATAATGAAGTGCAGTTTGGAGTATATTGTGATGCTAATGGTATTACTCACAATTTCTCAGCTCCACGCACTCCACAATCAAATGGGGTAGTAGAGCGGAAAAATCGTACTCTACAAGAAATGAGTAGAACGATGTTGAATGAACAATCAATTCCGCAAAAGTTTTGGTGTAATGCGGTGGACACCTCAACTTACATACTTAATAGGATTTTAATTAGGCCTATCTTAGGAAAAACCCCATATGAAATCATGAAAGGTAGAAAACCTACTCTTGATTACTTTAGAGTGTTTGGAAGCAAGTGCTTCATACTAAACACTAAAGATTACCTCACCAAGTTTGACCCAAAGTCTTACGAAGGTGTCTTCCTAGGATACTCCCAAAATAGTAAAGCTTACATTGTCCTAAATAAGGAAACAATGAAAGTCGAAGAGTCACTCAACGTGACATTCGATGAAAGCCCTCCTCCAACTAAGACATCACCCTTGGTGGATGATGACTTAGATGAGGAACAAGTCATTGAGGTTAATGGCAAGAAAACCTTAGATGATGACATTGAGGATGAAATAGTTGAAGTTGACGAAATTGTCAATGTTAAGGAATCCAAGAACCATCCTATTGAAAATGTCATAGGAAACCTAAACCAAAGAACCCTTAGGTCACAAGCACAAAACAAAAGTAATTTTTTTTGTTTTATATCTACTGTAGAACCTAAGAATGTTGGTGAAGCGATTAAGGATGAAAGTTGGACACTTGCCATGCAAGAAGAACTTAATCAATTCACCGCCAACCAAGTTTGGGAGTTGGTACCTCCTCCTAGGAATCAAACCATCATAGGAACTAAGTGGGTATTTAGGAATAAACTCGACGAAAATGGCGTCGTGACTAGGAATAAGGCAAGGTTGGTAGCACAAGGCTATAACCAACAAGAAGGGATAGATTATGATGAAACCTATGCACCTGTAGCTAGATTAGAATCTATTAGAATACTCCTTGCCTATGCGTGTGCCTTAGACTTTAAATTGTACCAAATGGACGTGAAAAGTGCATTCCTTAATGGTTATATCAACGAGGAGGTATATGTTGCTCAACCTTCAGGATTCGTTGATTTCGAATATCCGAATCATGTTTATAAACTCAAGAAAGCACTCTATGGTCTTAAGCAAGCTCCCAAAGCTTGGTATGATAGACTGAAAGCATTCTTGATTGAACATGAATATACCATGGGAGTGGTAGATAACACGCTTTTTCACAAAGAAACGAGATTCACATCTCATCATTGTTCAAATATATGTTGATGACATTATATTTGGCTCAACTTGTCCAGAACTGTGCAATGATTTTTCTAAAATCATGCATGACGAGTTTGAGATGAGCATGATGGGCGAATTAAATTTCTTCCTTGGTCTACAAATTAAGCAAATGGAAGATGGTATCTTCTTTAATCAATCTAAGTATAGTAAGGAAATGCTTAAGAAGTTTAGTTTAGAAGAGTCTAAGCCCATGAAAACTCCCATGTCCACGGAAATAAAACTCACGAAAGATGAAGAAGGTGAGTCCGTGGATAACACTAAGTATAGAGGTATGATAGGTAGTTTACTATACCTCACGGCAAGTAGGCCCGACATCATGTTTAGTGTCTGCCTTTGTGCTCGCTTCCAAGAGGATCCCAAAACCTCTCACCTTGAAGCGGTTAAGCGTATCTTCCGATACATTAAAGGCACTATACACTTGGGATTATTTTATCCCAAGGGGACCGGTATAGAAAGTGTTGTCTATGTCGACTCTGATCATGCGGGAGATTACGTGGATCGAAAAAGCACGAGTGGCGTTTGTACCTTCATGGGTTGTTGTCTAACTTCTTGGTTCTCCAAGAAACAAACGGCTCTTGCTATCTCCACTACCGAAGCCGAGTACGTAAGCGCCGGAAAGGCACGTCAGCAAGCACTATGGATGAAACAAGCCCTTAACGATTATAGCATATACTTAGATGATGTTCCCATTATGTGCGACAATAAAGGTGCTAGTGACTTGAGCAAAAATCCTATCCAACACTCCCGTACTAAACACATTGATATTCGCCACCACTTCCTTCACGATAATGTTCAGAAAGGAAACATTTCCATTGAGAAAGTTCCTTCTCAAGACAACATCGCTGACATACTAACCAAACCTCTCAAACGAGAATCCTTTAACTACCTCCGTCTAGGTCTAGGAATGATGGAACATATTCCATAAATCTCATGACTCTTGAAGTCATCCCGTGTATCTCGTCTAGTCAAGTTTAGGAACCCCTAGTCATAAGAATTTGTTAGGTACAAATTATTTCCTTGTGTCATAAGATCTCACTAAAACAGCGAGACTTAGTCGTCAAAAATCAAAATGGGACAGAAAACAGTCCCAGCAGATCACGGCTCCACTAAATGTGGCACGGCACCGTTAAATTTAACGGTACCGTGGAACCGTGCATCTGGAACATTTCGTATTTCAGTCCCCTTTTCCCACATTACTCATTCAAAACCCTCACAACCTCAGCAATTGCTGTCATAACCTAACCTCACAACCCAAAACTCAATTACACCTCTTCAAGATCATATTCAAGACATTGATTTCAAGATCCTCAATCATTTTACCCTTTTCAACATAATTTGTAAGTTTTTCTCATTCTAATTTATTTCTAATTTTGAGTCTAGGGTTTGTTCATTGATGAAAATTGAATTGGGGATTTTCACCTTTTTATAGGAATGTTTCAAAATTAGAAGTCATCAACACTAACACACCCCAATTCCATCAATTTTAAAATCTCACAAAATTAGGATCATGAAATTATTCCTTTTCATGCATTGTTGATGCAAACTAAAAACACTTTCTCATGCATTCATGATCTCACAAATATTATTCGAATTACATAATCAATATGTACTCTTCGACATATTTGTTTGAGCTAAAGTGAAATCAGGAGTGTTTGGGTAATCTCATTATTTTTCTTTTGAGTCGAGATTACCGCACCTCCACATAGTCTGCATATAGGCACACACTAGGCACGTGTTGTATGCAACTAGTTTTTATTCTGAATTTCTTTTTAAATTTTCTTATAGGACACAAAAATGTCTCATGAATATGATTTTGATCATCTCCTAACCGATACCTATACACCTGAAATCTCACGTGAACCCACTACACCCGGTAACCACATTCGTGCCTATGTCAATCTTGAAACCAGTCGGTTTCATGAAGGCCGTGTCGTTGATCCATCCCTAGTTTACCACCGTGATATCAACACTTCCTTTAGAGCTATAGGATTCGATTGTCTACTCCACATTAACGAGTACATTTTTCCTCGCTTTGTGTTGGAGTTCTTCCGACAAGTTGAACTCGTACGTAACGAGGATCAATCCTTGTCACTTTGGTTTTGGGTCAAAAACTTCAAATACGTTCTAACTCTTGAGTAATTTGCTCAAATCCTTAGTATACCCAATCATGGGCAATGTGCCTATACTGAAGATTGGTGTCTTGAGTCTCTCTTTCACTATCGTGAGGAGAATAGTCCGTATTGTTCGTACATACCCTCTCCAACCGAACTAACCAAAATCATCCGTACTCACCCTCACCCACATCCAACGAAAATTCGTCTGGAAGAAGTGCGTCATGAACTACTTTCTTGGGCAGTCATCCTGCGAGAAAATGTTCTAAGTCTCACAGGAAATCGTGAGCAACTCCCGGCGTGTTGTGCTCATATGATTTACTGTCTCTTAACCCAACAACCTTACAATCTTGCTTACTTCTTTGCTAATCGAATTGTACATCTCAATGGTAGCAAGAATAAATTGATACCTTATGGGATGTTCCTAACCCGTCTCTATCATCACCTCATAACCTTTCACCCTTACCTTCATGGTCCTCAATACTCCCTATTCACACCTGTCATGAAACCCATAACCGAGTCATACGTCTCAACCATCCTCACTTCCGAACTCACCACCCACTATGCACCCTTTGATGATCCTATTCATGAGAATGAGACAAATACTCAAGACGAGAGTGTGACAAGAAAGGGGAATGCTCAAGTCATAAGTAGTTAGGAAGAGATTTATATCTCTCACTAGGGTTTATTACTAATAGATAATATTAGGAATTAATGCTCAAATTATCTTGCATGATTACATAAATGTTCTATTTGACATTTGGATGATACCTTATCTTGTTCTTTATGCTTGCATGCTTATGATTATTTAAGTATAATGCATGATCATCTTTATGTGCTAGATGTAGCATTGTATGGATATATTAGGAAAATAAGTACCTAGTGAGTTGAGGCACTCTCATTTCCAGGAATTAGTTCCCCTAGAAAATTCCCCCTAGCTGCCCAAAACTAGCCTGCAAGGAAAAGTTCGTGCCAACAGTGTCACGGCACCACTTAATAGGGACGGCACCGTTAAATTTAACGGTACCGTAGGGTATTTAATGGAGCCGTGACCCTGTATAATGGATTTTTCCTAATGCTCCTATTTCCCTATCACCCTAACCTCAAACCTGCAAACCTTGCACCCTCACATTCACCCTAGGATTCCCCTCTTACACCATAGGATCAACTTTAATTCAAAATTCACCCAACTTGCCTATATAAGGCCTCACCCTTGCAAGCTTATCTTGCACTTCACCTTCAACCTCACATCACACAAACACCATGTCCTCCACACATGGTTCAACCTCTCAAATCTCCAAGAAACCTAGGATAACCGTAAAACCACCCTCAAAACCACTCTTTGTGGATCTCACAAGAGATGATGAAGCTATGACACCACCTTCCTAAGCCACTCCGTACTCACCATCACCACCTTATGCACCATCTAAAACATCTTCTACCTACACAACATCTTCATCATCCTATTACACCACATCATCAATGGAATACACACCATCTCTCTTCACCCCATTGGACAATGCCATGCCAATTTCACCTCCAACAACCCTACCACAATCACCATCTCCTATCATGACACAACCCAACCAACCACATCCCTTGGAGTTACATAATGCTAATTGCCTATGTTGTCTCCACAACCGTAATCTCATCTACTTCTTAAGAGACGAGATTCATTTCATGTTCTACTTTATAGAACATCTCTTGACACCTCCACCACCTCAAATGGGGCCCCAATCTCCACCACCTCCTAACCAAAACAACTAAACACTTGCTTGTTTAGTCCTCCACAATAAACTCTTAGGACCCCTCTTGGAAATGAAGCTTGTCTCTAGTCATTAGGAATTTAGGCTTCTTGTTATCTTTCTTAGTGCTTTCTATGTAGTCATACATTACTATGACACTTATTTGTTTTATTAATGAATGCTTCTATGTAGAGGTTTTTCTTTTTAAGGGATTGGTTATTTGTCACAAATGTGCTACTTGTTAGATATTGTATATTTGTCGTCTAACTTTGTTTTGTAGCACGATCCATTGCTCGATTCCTTTGTGTTCTCCAAATGAGGGGGAGTACACATCAAGGGGGAGCCTTAACCACCTTTTTGATTTGACAAAAAGGGGGAGAAATGGGAGTAAACTCATTAAAAACTTGTTAAATTTAATTTTAACCTAAAATGAGTTTATATTTTGTCATCATCAAAAAGGGGAAGATTGTTGATGCAAATAATGTTCTAAAAATGTTATTTATATCTTTCGGTTACTTCACGTTTTGAGGATGACAAAATGTGAACTCACGTTACGTTAAAATTAACGCTAACAAGTTTTTAATCGGAAGATCCCGTTTCTACGCAAATCACTCTTGAACAAAGTTACAACTTGAACTAGTGATCAAAGAAGTGAATTCATGTTTTGAAAATTCACATTTTAAATGGGACAAAACATTTTTTCAAAAATATACATGACAAATTATTTTTGAAATATTAAGAAATGTTTTAATGGAAAAATAAGTTTGAAAATCACAACAGCTATTTTTCCCCCCAAAATCAGCTCCAACCTTCCCCAAATAAGTTTTCACCAGAAAAGACAAAATTTGGAGCGTCCTAGTCTACCACGGCTCCACGGTACCGTTAAATTTAACGGAGCCGTGGGTCATTTAGTGGAGCCGTCTGTACCATTTTGAATTGTAACGTTCAGATTTTCTTTGCCTATAAATACCCACCTCTTTCACAGTTTTAGGCACCCTTCACACACAGAAAAATCCCTTAACTAAATCCTCTCACACCTTTCACTTCTAAGGGTCATTTAGATTAGTTTTTTTTGTTTCAAGAGTGATCAAATCATCCTTCAAGTGATCCTCTTCATACCTCTTCACTAGCAAGAGAAGAACACAAGTATCCAAGTTGATACAAGGTGTTGTCATCCCTCTTCACTAGCAAGAGAAGAACACAAGTATCCAAGTTGATACAAGGTGTTGTCATCCCTCTTCATTAGCAAGAGAAGAACTCAAGTAATCAAGAAGATACTAGAGTTGTAGTTGATAGGTTTTTGTAACACTTGTTACAACCTTGTTGTATCTTAGCATACATCAAGTATACTTTTCTTTTTGTGAGTGAGAGTGAAGATCAAGTGTGATCTATAGAGATAGTGAACATCTCTTTAAGCCATTGGGCTTGTGTGATTGATCAAGTAGATCAAGGGTCATTAGGTTAGTGTTAGTCAAGTAGAGTGAAGTGAGTGTTGATCATTGTGATTGTGTTGAGATCTTGGTGATCTCTTGAAGCCATTGGGCTTGTGTGTTTGGTCACGTGGACCTTGGTAGATTGGTGCTAGCTAAGATTAGCACTCGACATCTAGCTTAGTGTCAGAAATAGGATAAGCGACGTGTACGGTTTTCTCCGCCTTAAGGGAGGTTGTTGACATAGTGCTTGAAACTCTCGAGTGTGCTACTCGGGGAGTGGAGTAGGGTGAAGAAGAGCTTCATAGCCGAACCACTATAAATCCTCTGTCTCAGTTTGATCTTTCCAACTCCACTCTTTACTTTTATTTGTTATTATTATTTAGCTTAGTTTGTAGTTCATATTGGTGTTCACGTGTCTCGAAATATAAGGATCCATCATAATGAACTCCTTGTTGATGACAAGTATATCCTAGGGTTCGGTGAAACCCTTGGTATCTGGTCCAGTCACGAGCGCTAGAGTCATAGACATACGAGCTCATGTTTGGACCAGATTTCAAACAAAACAATTTATAACCACTAGAGTTTACTACAAGAGTTGGAAATTCAAAAGCAAATGGGAACTCTGGAAACTTAATGATTCTAGATGATCTAGCTAGGAGATTATATATCAAAAAAGCCGAGTTTGATGAATCTGGGACCGCGGAGAAGCAAAGAAGGCTCGTGGCAGTGGTTAAAAGTGGTGCAAAAACAATAGATCGTGATAACGGGAGAATAATGTCACACCATGTAGTTAAAACCGTGTCATATATGAGATAGTTATTAGATTGAGGGTGTGACAATAATATATATGCAGAAAAAGGTGTTGGTGATTGTAAATTGGTGTGTTTAGCTATGAAAAGTGGTGAGAAGATGAGTGAATGAAAGTATTTACACGTTGATCGTAGGGATATGAAGGTTTTTAGAGGTAGCAAAGATAGTATTCGTTCGAGTATTTCGACCGGGAGTTCACCCCATATTTTATGATCCATCTCCGGAGTCGAATTTGTCGGAGATGTCTTGTGATAGTTTGGCATGATGGCGAGTTTCATTGATGGAGGGTCGTCGATGGGGTGGTTGTTTAGTGGATAGCAAGAAGTCGTGTGTGGTTTTTAATACTTATAACGTGTAGTTTTTATGTCACGTAACAACAAATTTTGTGGACGGTGACATGACATTATTTAATAAATTTATCATAGGCAAAATGAAAATGAATAACTAATTAGGCTATGTGTAATGGGGCGCTAGGCTCCCCAAAAAAGCCTCGATCGCGCCTTCCTATCGCCCCCTCTCGTTACACACGGGCGCTAAAGCACAGAAAATTGCCTTGGGCGTGACCTCCTTCGCGCCGTGCCCCTCCTTTTTTCCAGAAATTCTAGCCGTTCAACGGCTCTTTGGTTGAATTCGGTTTCTTGATTTTCCGGTTGGTTTGGTCGGAATGGTCGCCGGAGATGTTTATTTTCCGGTTTGTTTGGAAGATGGAGATTACGCGCCTAGAGGTATTAATAGATCATGTGAATCAAGCTTTGCACCGACACCTTTTTGGCTTGATCTATTGTGAACATTACATTTTTGGTCCTTTTTGTTTTGGGAGTTTATTAGGTGGTGTTATTTGGTTGAATTAAAAAAAAAAAAAAAAAAAAAAAAAAAAAAAAGGAAAAAGGAAAAAGAAAAAAAAAAGTGACACATGTCGCATAAAGCCCCACCTACCATTACACACCTAAAGCTTTAGAGCCCCCTTGCTGACTGGGCGTCCACATGTCAGAAAATGCCCCATGGAGGGGCTTTATGATTACACATAGCCTTAGGCTACCCCTAATAGGTCGGTCGACCGGTGAGTCTCTATCGGTCGATGTGGGTCGACACCACTGCAACCTAAAGGTCCTAGTCGGTAGAGTGATTTTTGGAGACGAAAGTCGGGCATACGACCGATTAAAATGCACATCTCAAACTCAAAAAAACTTTTTTAATTTTTAAAATAACCCTTTTAGCCATATAAATACATTCATTTATTTTATTATTTTATACACAATTTATATATAATGTAAAAACTATGAGTTTTTTTGATGATAAATAAAAATAAATGTTAGTCGTCCTACTGTGTTTAAAAAGTCGGTTGTATATCGCATGAGAGAGAAAGCTAAAGTAACATAAAAAATAAGAGTCGTTAAGGGTCATTGCGGAAAGTATTCTTAAGAAAACAATAGCTGGAACACGGTCAATTTGATAGATCTATCTTTACGGGTTTAATAGATCCTTGATCTTATAAGATTAAATTATGGCCAAAACACATATTAGTACCCCGAACTTGGCAAACTGTATCATTTAGTACCTTGAACTTTTAAGAGTGCATAATGGTACCCTGAACTTAACAAAATGGAATTTCTACTACCATATACTAATTAACTTAACAATTAATTGTTTTTTTTTCTAAAAATTAAATTAAAGTTTCTTTTTAATAAATAATTTATAGTAAAACGGCCAAGTATATCTATTTTTTTCTAATATTTAATTATTTTTCAATTTTTTTTAAATTAATATACTATTTTAATTGATTATTTAGAGTATAAAGAATATATATATTGCATTTATTTCTAAAACATTATTATTAAATGTTTGTTGCAAATAACTTTTAAATCAAGTTATAACTAATTATATATGAGATCCCTTTTTTTTCAATTTAACATATGCATGTGAAATAGTTAAATTGTTATTGTCTCCAAAATATTTGAACAAACACTTAGTATATAATACGGATATCTATATATAAAAAGTAGTTCACTAAATTCACTTTCTATAAATTATTATTTAAAATATATATTTATTCTCAATAATTAAATGTGATATTATATTAATTAAAAGAAAAATGAAATTAACTAAAATTTCAAAATAAATATGATTAATTCTCCTAAGTTTAACTACGAATCATTTATATTATATTAGGCTTTAGTAAATTGATTTTTTAGCGAAAACTAAAAAATAATATATTATGGAGATAATTAGTATAGGGTAGTAGTAATTCCAGTTTGTCAAGTTTGGGTATCATTCTGCACCCTTAAAAGTTCAAGGTACTAAATGATCCAGTTTGTCAAGTTCTGGGTACTAATATGTGTTTTGGCTTTAAATTATTATTAAACCCTTGACCTTATAAGATTAAAATAGGGAGGTGTTATAAGAACCCTCCCTACGCATGGGTCCCGCCTATTTTTGATGGAATGTACAATCCGACAAAGCTGACAGTACAAGCAACGGCAGCAGTAAAGTCAACACACCCTCCCTATCAGGGAGGGTCATTATAACCCAACCTTTAAATTATACATAGTTGTTTCAAGTAGTTTCCAGAGAACCTAGTCACGGATATTTATGAATGAAATCTTGATTTTAATCGAGTCAACCCTCAACAAGAGAAAACAAAAATACAATACAAGACATCCTCTTCAATTAAGCAACCAAATTTAAAAGAGAGAAAGAGACCCAAAGAAATAAAAGGACAAAGCCAAACAAATAAGTAACTTTTTTGTTGAAAAAGTAAAGGTTAATAGACAAAGATGTCATTAAACTTTTCAAAAATATGCACTAAGATACTGAACTTTTATTTTGTTCAATTGAGCTACTAAACTTATATAAAGTATAATGTTTTATAATTTCAGTGTTAATTGGAGTGACTTGAACGTATCTTTTTAAATAAATTAAGTAACACAGATGTCGTGTTTTTACAAGTTCAGTTACATTTACGTATATTTTTATAAGTTCAGGTACATTAAAATGTCATTTTACATAAGTTCAGTAATTTAAATGAACAAAATAGAAGTTCGATACCTTAAACACATTTTTTTTAAAAGTTTAATAACATATTTATATATTAATCTTTGGAAAAATAGACCTCGAGCTGTGATCCTCCACGTTGGATTGGGTCAACTTTCATTCGGGTCAATCACAACCAAAGAAATACACCTACACTTGTGTTCAACTGTTCCAAGGAAAATCAAAGTATGAAACAAATTCACAATGTTACATGCTAAGACCATCCGTAATGGATGGTCCGTATGCTCGGGCTCCCCAACAGTAGACGTGTTCTCCCCCATTATAGCCCTTTTCACCCAACGCGTCTCTTAAGCCAAAAAAGGAGGACTTGGTCGACTGCACGATCGAGTCGTGCGAGTTTGTTGTGTGCGTGTGGGGTGTTTTTATTAAATGGTTTTTGTATGGTATACTTGGATTTAAGTAGGGTATGTTTGGTGGTGGTCGCAATCACCTTATTCCAATAAGTTGATCATGCAAAATGTTGTAAATAAAAGAAATTGACTTGACGCTGATATACGATGATAATTAGGGGTGAGCTTGGTGAGGGTTGGTGCGGGTTTTGGTAAAAACCGAACCGCATCCGCAATTGCGGTTTTTAAAAAGTGAAAATCCGCAACCGCGTGGTTTCGCAGTTTTGCGGTTTTTGTGGTTTTGCTGTTTTTTGTTGAAATTATAAAATCATGACATTCATATAAATATAATAAGCATCAAAGAACACATGTGGAAGCGTAGGAAACATAACACATAATTAATTAACCGAATTTAAATGTAAGCGTAAATTAATGATTCTAGCAAAACAAAAATCAATCCAAGCAATAGAAGTGATGAACCCTAATTAGGGTTTATACGGATTAGACGAATGGCCCCTTACCTTTTTTGCAATTCAATCCAAGAATCAAACAATAGTGTGTTTGATTCACGTTCTTGTACACACGTACTAACACAAACTAAAGTTATGCAAGTAAATAAATCACAAAACTAAAACCAAACTTTTTGTTTAAGCAAAAAGTCGATCGGCCCAAGTAAGGGTTTTAGATCGATCGAACAAGAGAAGAAAGAAAGAAAACGTTTAGGGTTTAGTTTGTGTGCACAAGAGATGTCTAAAATTATAACCCTTGGTTTGCTTATATAGTAGAAGAAACTTAGAGTCCAAGTTTGATTTGGATTTGGTAACCCAAATACAAAACCGATCGGCTCTATGGTTAGAGGGGGACCAAGAACATTCTTGACATCTAATTTCATTCTAATCTCTTTCCTTTTCTTATTTAACGATCGTTAGTCACTTCCGTTAAATACTAACGTTCGTTATACGTTTTGTGATAATTAATAATTAAATATAACGTTTTATATAAAATTATTAATCTTTAATTCTCATACGTAAAGTGTGCAATCCCGTGATCTCGAGTTCGATCTTAACACAAAACTATTATTTTATGTCTATAAAACTAACAGCTCCCACTTAGACATATCTTAATAATTGTGATTACATCGGTTAGCGTCTTGCAACACGCCGATGCCTCTAGTACAACTCGAGTAGGTCTCCTGGAAAAACCTTTAATGATTCATTATTATTATTATCTTTTTCTTACTAATACTACATTAAATAAAGATATGGATATTATCTTTATTCAAATATTCTGTTTCTCGTTGTTTGTGATTGAGCAAGATTACCAAATCTTCTGAACACATTCAGGGGAGATCTTGGGCGTTGCCATGCAAACATCTTGTCAACCCTACGAGGGGCCCAGCAGTATTAAACTCCAAAATAAATTTGAATGAACAAATTCTATCTTGACTACAAGCATAACCTATGAACTTTGCAACAATTCCGAAAACAATCCTTATGACTGCCAGTTACGTATAGCGTTAAATTGTTTCACATAATGCACTACATTCATAACAGTTATCTGGTATCTTAAGTCTAAGGATAACTATTCATGATTTACTTAATAACAATCCATAAAGTAACATCATGTAGTTGGGATAAGTCTTATATTCAATTCATTGAATATCATGTGAATTTGGCATGTCAACGCATCAATATACTTTCAAGTATATTATACCAAAACTCAGATTTGTCTTAATTTAATGATATTCCCATATCATTAACTGACAACGGACGTTTAGAATAACTAATTTATTCACGGATTAAATATGCAAAAATATAGGACAACAATATTAAATAATGAACATAAACATAACCAATATTTTATTTCATTCAATAATAAATGTTTACAATATCCTTTATCCAAATACTAAACACAGTCATGCATGAAACTACTAGCTAATCTAAGTCCAATGCCATTGGCAAGTTCAGTAAGCTTTTCTTTAGCTAAAGCCTTAGTGAATGGATCAGCTAAGTTATCATCTGTGTGAACTTTCAAAAAATTAATTTCACCTTCGCGGACTTGTTCCCGAACATAGTGATACTTTCGTAGAAAATGTCTGGTGCCCTTCATGGCTCCAGGTTCATTGGCAAATATGATTGCAGCAGAATTGTCACAATACATATTGTTAGACTTAAAGTTATGTCATAGTTGGGAATTGCATTTAGTCATATGTATAAGGGCTAGTTAGACAAAGTGTTGGGCTTTTGGACTAGAATAGATAAGTTTGCTTATATTGTATAAATGTCCAATGTAAAGCCCATGAGCCAAAAGCCCACACGAAAGCCCATCATAGCAAGTAGGGCGTCACACACTTTGCTATAAATACCTTCCTTGTCTCACCAAGGAAGTTTGGATGTCTCTTGTAATAAGGAGGGGTTTGTGTTTCTCTTGTTTCTCTCTCTAGAATACACACACACCTCCCCCATTCTTTAATCTAATATACCATGTTTAACATTTATTTCGAGCATCCCTGACCTCCTGAATATGTGTTTTTTGGTCTTTACAATTGGTATCAGAGAGCTAACCAGGAGCAAATCGTGGTGTTTTTGAAGAAAAAACGCGATTTGGGGTGTGTTTTATTTCGTTACTGTTCATCTGCCATAAATAACGTGCGTTTTAGAAGAAAGGTTGTAGCTTTTTAAGATTAGCGTGAGTTTTTTGATGAAAAAGATGTGAGCTTTATTGATTTTTACGTGAATCTTCGAAGTAGTTGGTTGTTTTTTATCGAAGATAAAGTGCTTCAAAAGGTTAAGGTTCGAATCTTCATTGTTGTGACTTGGTTTTTTTATTATCACTTTTCTTGTATAAGAATTGTGATAAGAGGTTCTTCATCGACGTGAAACATCTAATTTCTTGTATAAGAATTTAGATAATAAGGGTTTTTCGCAATTCAGTCTTTCGCAATTGTCCAATCTTTCGAAATTGTGGAGAAGCTGTTGATTATCGCAATTGTCTTAAAGGTTTCGCAATTGTTAAAGGTTTCGCAATTGTTCAAGGTTTCGCAATTGTCAAAGATTTCGCAATTGTCCTCTATCGCAATTGTTCACTGTCTTTCGCAATTGTCCTTCACTGCCCCTTATCGCAATTGTCAAAGAAGTTTCGCAATTTGGCAGTTTCAGTCCCTCATCGCAATTGTTCTCCAACTTTCGCAGATTGTCAAGAATCGTCCCTTTTCGCAATTATGGCATTCAAAGACCTTTCGCAATTCTTACAAGACTTTCTATCGCAATTGTAAAAAAAAAAAAAAAAAAAGTTTTTTGGCGGGAAAATTTGAGTAAAAATTAATTTGGAGGAGTGACTTAACGGTCAATTTTTACGCGAAATTCAAATTCTGGTACAATAGTGAAAATTTTGGCCCAAAATTCAAATTTTTTCGGTGAATTTTGGCGTAAAAATTTCTTAAACTCAAAATTTTCCAGCATCCTTAGAATGGCATTTTATGGCATATTTCACACCAAAATCACAAATGATATTATCGGCTTACACCTTCAAAATCACCACGTATAGCTTAAAAGATCCTGATCACAAGTCACAATCAAATGACAATGGCTAAATATTGATAGTTATCAACTGTGACTACAAGGATGATGATTCATTATTACTTATTTGAAGTTGAAGTGGAATATCACGGGTGCGCGTACTTAGTATCTTGAAGATATTGGGGTTGGTTGGATGCATGATTCTTCGAGATCCTTGCTTGGGCGCTTATTGAATGATTAAGACTTGATTTTTCTAGTCATACCTGATGTAAGGAGTTACGTTGTTGTGCTCACAAAGTATAGCTATCACTTTAAAGGAGTTACGTTGTAGTGCTCAAGTGTCACACAAAGATGTGGATAATTCAAGATGAGTTCATATACAGTAAAGGAAGGTTGGATGGGTATATGAAACGATCTATGCTTAAAGGAGTTACGTTGTAGTGCTCAGTATAGGTTCTTAGTCATACATTAGTGCAAGTTTAAGTCACAAGTTTGGGTTATTTTACTTCAGTCTCAAGTTCGTCATAGTGGGTTTTCTCCATCAGTAGTCACTACAAAAAGCTGTTGTTTTTTTATACAGGGGGTTGATAAAGAGTTAGACATTTTAAATGGTATTATTAGTAGATTGGGTCTATCTACATCTTCTCACGAGCTGTTATGGTTAATGATAAAGTGCTTCCAGTTCATACTCCATGTACACACAATTATGTGCTGATTCCGATAAATCGTAACCAGCAGGGGAGAGAAATGTGTAAAATCCAGTGATGATGATGATGGAACTATCCTGGAGAAAGAAAAGTGCATTTCCGGATCTTAATTGATTCTGGTGCTACGGTTTCAACTTCGGGGGAGAGAAATCATTAAACAAGTTACCCGTGACCAACGATATGGGTCAACTTGTTACTTTGGAGATTATCATTTCATGTGTACGTTACGGGCTGATCTCTCATATGAAAAATAACTGGGATGCATTTGGTGAGATGAAGATATTGATACTCTAATCCCCCGAACGGATAATCTTGAAGAAGATCGAGTCTACTATGTTCTTTATTTTCCGCTGCGTGTTAGAAGACTAAAAACGGAATTCATTTAATTAGAAAAAGACTTCTTCAGATTCAGGGCACTCATAAGAAAGGTTGTCAGTTTGGGGGAGAGCACTAATTAGGGGAGAGTGAAATGGTCATAATTAAACCCTAATTAGATTTGCTCACATTGTTCTTCTACAAGTAAAGAAATGAAGCTGAGAAGATTCTACAAGCTAAACGAATTAATGAAGTTTGGAGACCATTCTCAGAACTGATGCACTCATGTTTTGTATTAAATTTACTTGTAGGGAACATTGTAAGCAATTCCCGTATGACATCACTTTGGGGAGAGATTGTTAGACTTAAAGTTATGTCATAGTTGGGAATTTCATTTAGTCATATGTATAAGGGCTAGTTAGACAAAGTGTTGGGCTTTTGGACTAGAATAGATAAGTTTGCTTATATTGTATAAATGTCCAATGTAAAGCCCATGAGCCAAAAGCCCACACGAAAGCCCATCATAGCAAGTAGGGCGTCACACACTTTGCTATAAATACCTTCCTTGTCTCACCAAGGAAGGTTGGATGTCTCTTATAATAAGGAGGTGTGTGTGTGTTTCTCTTGTTTCTCTCTCTAGAGTACACACACACCTCCCCCATTCTTTAATCTAATATATCATGTTTAACCTTTATTTCGAGCATCCCCGACCTCCTAAATATGTGTTTTTTGGTCTTTAAACATATTAATAGGCGATTCAATTGAAGGCATAACACCAAGCCCTAAAATGAATTTCCTAATCCAAACAGCCTCCATTGCAGCTTCTGACGCAACTATGTATTTGGCCTCTGTCATAGACATCGCAATTGTACTCTGCTTCTTGCTCCCCTAGTCTACTGCTCCTCCATTGATAACAAAGACATAACCAGTCTGATACTTCGCATCATCTTTGTCACACTGCCAGGACGCATCACAGTAACCTGTTACATCAAGTTCTGTAGCTGGATTTCCACCATACAAAAGAAACATATCTTTCGTATGCCTAAGATACTTTAGAATATGTTTAACAACAATCCAGTGTTTTTCACCTAAATTCTGTTGAAATTGACTGGTGATATTTTGAGCGAACGCCACATCTGGCCTTGTGCATCTCACCGCATACATAATAGATCCTACAGCCGAAGCATAAGGAACTTTGCTCATGCGTGTCACCTCTGCAGGTGTTAAAGCACATAACTCACTGCTCAAGCCATATTTCACTTCCATTGGCAAATATCCTTTCTTTGAATTTTGCATATTGAATCTCTTCAATATTTTGTCAATGTAAGCACTTTGACTTAATCCAATTAACTGCCTTGATCTATCTCTATAGATCTTGATTCCCAGAATATATGCAGCTTCCCCTAAATCCTTCATAAAAAAGCACTTTCCAAGATATGCCTTAACTTTTTGTAAACTTGGAATGTCTTTTCCCATGATCAATATGTCATCAACATATAGGATAAGGAAAATTACATTACTCCCACTAGCTTTGTGATATACACATGGCTCATCAAGATTTTGAGTAAATCCAAACCTTTTGATTTCTTCATCAAATCTTTTATTCCATTGCCTTGATGCTTGCTTCAATCCATAAATGGATCTTTGAAGTTTGCATGCACGGTTTGGAAACTTTGGATTCACAAACCCTCAGGCTGCGCCATATAGATGTCTTCATCTAGGCGACCATTTAAGAAGGCGGTTTTGACATCCATTTGCCAAATCTCATAGTCATAGTATGCTGCTATAGGTATGAGAATCCTAATAGCCCTAATGTCAGCTACAGGAGAAAAGGTCTCCTCGTAGTCAACACCAAATGTTTGAGTAAAGCCTTTAGCTACCAAACGAGCCTTATAGGTGTGTACCTTGCCATCCATGTCAGTTTTCTTCTTGAAGAGCTACTTACTTCCAACTACCTTGGCGTTGGGAGGAAGGTCTACTTCAATCCAGACATTGTTATCTTTCATGGATTGCATTTCCCCATTCATAGCAACTACCCGTTTATCCTTTTCAGGAGTCTAAATGGCAGCCCTATAATTAGCAGGTTCATTAAGATCCCCTAATATAGTTTTCTCAACTTCTACGTTAAGACATAGACATTCAGGAGCTTTCACATGTCTTGAAGACTTGCGAATGGGAACAATTTCAACTTCAGGTGGAGGACCCAGACTTTCAGCTTCCACAAGAAGTATGCTAGTGTTTTCAGAAGGTAATGTATCTACATGATCATCTTCCAGATCATAAACTCTCCCACTGAATTCTTGAGATATAAGTTCCTTTTCTAAAAAGTCTCCATATCTAGCAACAATTACTTTGTTTTCAGGTGGATAGTAAAAGTAGTAACCCATCGTTTCCGTTGGGTATCCTACAAAGATACACTTTACAGATCTCTGTTGCAGTTTATCTGCTGAGTCACGTATTATATACGCCTCGCAACCCCAGAACTTTAAATAAGACAAGTTTAGAGCTTTTCCATTCCATATTTCATATGGTGTCTTATCAACCTTCTTAGTGGGAACCATATTCAAAATACGAACTGCAGATTCTAAGGCATAATCCCAAAAAGATAAAGGAAGAGTTGTAAGATTAAACATTGATCGTACCATATCTAATAATGTACGATTTCTTCTCTCAAATACACCATTTTGTTGTGGAGTATATGGAGATGTGAGATTCTGGACAATTCCATTCTCAGCTAAGTAATCTTTAAACTCTTGGCTTAAGTATTCATCGCCTCTATCGAATCAAAGAGCTTTAATCTTCTTTCCTAGTTGCAATTCTACTTCTGCTTTGAAAACCTTAAATGTTTCAAACACCTCATGTGTATGTTTAAGCAAGTAAACATAGCCATGTCTGCTGAAATCATCTGTAAAGGTTAAGAAGTAGCTAGCACCTTTCCTTGACACATGTCTAAGTGGTCCACACACATCAGTATGTATTAAACCAAGTAGATCAGAAGCCCTTTCCATATTACTATGAAAAGGTTTCTTAGTCATCTTCCCAGATATACAAGACTCACATTTATCATATGATTCATCATTGATACTTTTCAAAAGCCCATCATGTTGTAGCTTTTTCATGCGAGTCTTGCCTATATGAGCAAGTCTACAGTGCCAAAGGTAAGAAGAATTCAAGTCTGACTTAATTCTCTTACTTATGCTATACATTGAATTATTATTATTGGATACACAATCATTCATGTCAATCTCAAACACACTATTAACAGCAATAGCATTAAAATAAAAAACATCATTTAAAGAAATAGAAATTCCATTACTATTAATAGTGTGATTGAAACCAAGATCCAATAAACAAGAAAAGGAAACAACACCCCTAACAATTGAAGGTGCATAATGACAATTGTTTAATAACAGTACTAAGCCCGAAGGAAAAACTAAATTAAACACTCCTATGGCTTCAACAGCTGCAGGTGCTCTATTTCCCACATGCAGATATTGCTCCCCATAGGCAAGCTTCATTTCCACTCTAAACCCCTACAGCATATTACAAATGTGAATACCGCATCCAATATCATATACCCAGGAATTAATTTTATGATTTAGAGTAAATAATTCAATCATAAGTAAGTTACCTGAAGTGCTGGCGACCAAGTGCCCAGTCTTCTTGTTCTTACTTTCCCTCAACTCTTGGATATTAAGAGGACAGTTCCTCTTCCAGTGACCAACTATATGACAGTAGTGGCAAGCCTGATCCTTCCTTCTTTAGGATGGTTTTTCTTATGTTGTGGTTGATAAGCCATAACTTGCTTAACCTTATCAGCCTTTCCCTTTCCTTTACCCTTCTTGTTCGCATTTGGCTTGTTAATTCTACCCCCTTGAATAGCAAGTACCTGGGGTGTAGGAGCCTTTTGTGGTAAACCTTTCTCGTAATCAATAAGCAGTGCGTGTAAATCAGAAATTGTCTTCCCCACGCAGTGCATATTGAAATTACGCACAAAACCACTAAATTCCTTAGTCAGTGATCTATTGATTAAGTTGATAGCAATGTCTTGTTCATAGACCTTTCCAAGTGCTTGTAGTTGATCCATGTAACCTTTCATTTTCAACACATGAGCACTTACCGGTTCACCATCTGCCTGCTTACAACCGTGTAGAGATTCCATCAAATCATAGACCTCAACGGTTTGTGGTTTTTCAAATATTTTCCTGAGTTCGTTTAGCATGTCCATAGGGAAGTAATTCTCAAACTGATTTTGTAAAGCAGGTGTCATCACTCCCAACATCAAACAGGCCACATCATTATGCGTCTTAAACTCAGCTTTCCACAATGCTTTTTCTTCATCAGTTGAAGTTTCAACAGTAGGTTCAGCAGAACAAGGCTAGTATAAACATTCAAGTTAAACTGTCACTCGCAGGACAATCCTGAGTGAACGATACCAATCATTGAAATTCTGAGAGCCAGTCAATTTTTCCCGTTCAAAGAATGATTTGAACGCAGAACTCATAGTAGTGTTATTGTTTTGAGCCATTTATACAGATAAAGAAATTTCAAAATTAGTATTTTCGATAATACAATTTTTCAAGAAAATAAAATACCCAAAATATTCATATAACCATAGTATTTTCTTGAAAACTAGGATCCAAATTATCATAGTTTCATTACATCAGTTGATCTACTAGTAATGAAAGTATATAATAAGGTAATTTGTCGAATAATAATTGGCAAACAATTTCCAATTCCTAGATCACTATGGGATTTATATTGGCAAACAATCTCCAATATAAGCATGTTTTATCCCCATCTTATGCCTTGAGTCTAAGCTCTCCCTTACAACTCAATTAAGTCGTCTAATTAAAAAAAAAAAACTGTAAATTACCATATTCCCATTACATCAGTTGATTTGCTAGTAATGAAAGTATGAAATTTACATTTCCATTGTAATCTAGTCCAAGCTCTCACATGACTAAATTACAAATTCAAGTGTTCTTTTAATTAGATGACATTAACTTAATTTTAAAGGGTACTAGTTTTTGATGTTTATAATCAAAATATGTACGAAGAAGCATGCATACATCTTCGTATTATAAGTTTTCAAAACCTTTTTATTTACAAATTTTAAGCTAAGATTTAAATCAACAAAGTTTTAATTGAGGTATTGGGTTCACCAATCAAAGAATTACCTACAATTATCGCCCACTATATCCTACTACTGCATGAGTCAAAAGACCCAAGTTATTCAGATAATTACCTCAAAGTGGCACGTGGAATTGAGGTCAATTCACCCTTAAGGTGATTTTGTACATAAAATAGTCGTACTTGGTAGCTCCAATTTGACGCACAAATGAGCAGAGAGACAAACGTCAGCACAAGTGCCAATTAAAAACGCGTCTCTTTTGGTTTGACAATTTAATGTCAATCCTCCTTAAACCACTCTTATAGTTTGTCAAAACTGGGTGAGTCGTTCTTACTATTGGTACAAAACTTAACAATCAATTAAAAGTTTATGACTTTAGTCTTAAAAACCATGTTATAAATTATAACCTTGCTAGTCTCGCCTGGGAGCAAATTACCGAGCGAAGCAAACCACTATCGGCACATAAGACTTTGCAAGATTAATAATTTATCACATCAAGTTTCACCATTATTTAGTCTATTTATTTTCTATTCAAAAATTACCCTTTTTTGCTTAAAACATGTCATACAATTAAACAAAAAACAAGTAATAATAAAAATAAACAACTAAATAACTCACATAACTTAACAATTAATTTATGTAAACAATTAGCCACATGCAAACTAATTTGATAAAACCTATTAATAATCAATCTATGTTTAATTATGTATATATTTAACTAATACTATCACTTACAATGGTAAGTGAGCCACATGCATCGACGTATCGATTGCGTTAGTCATAATTAAACATACACCACGTTGCACATAATTGATTACTTAATTAATTGGAGTCTTTCCCAATTCGACATCTATCAATTAAAATACATGTGAAAATAATTTAAACATCACAACAATGAATCCATGCCTAACATACACGTTTGCATGGATTCTACCTAACAATTAGCAAGTTGCCACAAGATCACTTACAAACACATAAACATGTTAAACGTAGGGTTTCTAATCAAATTAAATTACAAAACAAAACCCTAACTAATTATAAGGCAATCGGCCTTTTAAAAAAATTAGGGTTTTGATTTGTATAAAACCCTAAATCGACCAAAACATGTAAAACACAATCAAGACTCGTTTTTTATGTGTTTTCGGTAATTAATTACATGTTATAACGGCTCTTGATGCCACTGTTCAAATTATAAAATCATGACATTCATATAAATATAATAAGCATCAAAGAACACATGCGGAAGCGTAGAAAATATACACGTGATGTAACCACTGTGAAAATTTCACCTTGTAATAAACTATTATATATTCTAATAAAGAATACTTATCCCTTATTCTACGTATAATTTTTTTTTTTATTTAGCTGATCATAACTAATATCTCATGTGACGTAACTCACATCTTCGTTAAACGCGCTCTCACGCAGACCAACCTTAACTTACTTAATGTCTATTTTACATAAACATTTCCACATAAAATCCTACAATATACCATTTGTCATTTTACATTAATTTGTTAACAAACATAAAAACTAAACATTTCTTATCTAATAGAGTTCTTGCGAAACCCTAAATACAATTTCTATATTATTTAAACCCTAGTACAACCTCATTAAACCTATGGTACAACTCCTTAAAGCACAATATGGTTTCCTTTTCTTTTCTATAAAATTCGATACATATATATAGAAAACAAGCCTTAATTATTTTTCTATACAACAAATACTTAAACAAAACCCTAGAAACTAACTAGTTACTACACTTAAACCTAGGGTACAACACTTCATACACTAGATACCACCTAATAAAGTCATTCGATCCTAATCCTACTTCCTTAGTTCGAATCCAACTAAGATTAAACCAAACTATTATCTCACTAATTACTAAACAACACATGAACCACAAGACCTTTTCTATGTTCTAAAAACTTCCACATCACATTGTCTCTTGAAGATCTAAACCAAGTCAAAGATTGTAGGTGCCATACATGGTTAGGGTTTTTTCCACACAAAACCACACTCCCCCTCCTCACATGTGGCATCCAAAGAGCCTAGCACACCTCACCATGTCTCACTAAACCCATAACATGATGACCTAGTTTTCTAGAAACCCTAAACTCATCCTTCTATAAATATCGAACCATGCAAACTATATTTTATCTCACCATATTTCGAACCAAACCAAAACATCCCTATACTCATTCACTACTGATCCTAGAGTCCACATAGAAGCTAAATAGAAGTCTTGAAAAGGAGAAGAGCACTTGGTGTTTCGATTTCCAAACCATTCGACCCTACATCTCATAATCAAATCATAAAAGCAAGTAAGTATATCTAGTCTCATTTCAATACTTTTATAAACCTTAAACAATCATAAAAACATTACTAGATAACCCCTAATAGCAAGCAAGAGTTAAAACTCATGTTTCCTTTTTCCTTTCTTTTTGTCGAAGTAAACCAAACACACCCTTAATTCATTTTTTTTCTTCATATTACTAATCGAAGAAACCATAAAACATGTTAGATATAGGTTAAATATGTTAATGATCATGTTAATATGCATTAAAAACAAGTTAGAACCTTAAAATATCAAAAACCCAATTCATTTTTCTTTTCCTTTTTCTGTCGCAAATAGCCCCAAACCGCCCACTTTGAATAATTATTTCGACCCTCAAATGACCTTTAAAAATTCTGAAACTTGGCAATAATAAAGACCACCCAGCTAACTAATGATAGGAAAAAGAAAGTCGTAAAAAGGTTGAATCATCACAAAGTTATTCGAGCTTCTTTCTGCCCCTTTGCCCACTATTCGAACGCACCCTTAATTAAATTATTTTGAGCTCGTGAACTCGAATCATGAGCTAATAATTTGTAGAAATGTTGTTTACAAACTTATAATAACTTGTATAAAGGAGTCGTAGCAAGTCGTGTCGTTTTCACAAGTTTAAAAGGCGTAAAAAATGGAAAAAGGATGTCGTATGAAACGACTTCAATGTCTCAAGGGTATATTCTATCAAAACTCCAACTTTTTTAAAAACAAGGACCTAAAATGAATTCAATCTGAAGTTTAGGGGTGAAACCTGCCAAAACCAAAAGATGGAGTTTTATTGGGCCAAAAATGTAAATATTTCAAAGTTATTAAACCAAGGACCATTTTTGCCAACGATCTAAAGTTGAGGGTATAAAGTGTCATTTACGAAACTGTAGGGGTAAAAACTATCATTTCACCAACGTTGAGGGGTAAAAATTATCATTTTATGAAAGTTCAGGGGTAAAAATTATTATTTTTTGAAAATTCAGGGGTATAAACTGTCAATACATAAAACTATAGGGTAAAAAGCGTAACTTTATATAATTATTATTATTAATATATTCTAAATATATTTATAATAAAAACTAATAAAAACAAAATACATTTATTTCGATAATGAACGAACGGAAACATAAAAATGAAAAATAAGATAAAATCTTATCCAACTTTTGAAGAGACTTCATGTTGTCTCAATTAAACATCTATTCGACAACCAAAAACGTTACGAAACGAATATTAAAAACTTATATATACTGGAATATGGTTACTGAAACTCGGCACAACAACCCAGGTTGCGTGCAGGAGACATTTATCAACTCGATTTAATTTTGTTTTCCATCCAGACTGCAAAGGTGAGTTCATAGTCCCACTTTTTATACGTTTTCCAAATTTGTGGGGAGATACATGCTATAAAACCGAACACAAGTATTTTCCTGTATGCTTTCCTGATTAATATTGCCTAAGTTACATGTTGCCTAAAAGACCTCCTATCATGAACCTCTAATCACTTTCGGGTGAGCATGAATATAGTAAATAGATCTATTAGGTGTGACGACCACTTTGTGTTACCGTAACGTGACCAAATGTACCTTATTTGAGATGAATAAAGAGACCGGCAATCTCCTACTCGGAGGCAAAATTACTTCATTTAATTATGGAGTAATATACATCAATAGCTCATAACTATTGATGATCCCCAGTTAATATTTTGCATGTCATGAGACTTAGGGCAACATATATATAACGAACTGAAATATTATTGCTTTACTTTCCATTTAGCTTGTGTTCAAACTGATTATAACTTTAAACGCTATGGATTCACTCAACCTTTGTGTTGACTTTTTAGCATGTTTTATCTCAGGTAATTAGAAGCTTGGTTTGGCATGGAGAGGCTGTGGACTTTTTCTTATAAAAAGAGTGTTCATTTTGTTATCATTCAATGAATAATGTAACTTATATAACGTATTTCAAAACTTCCCTCTGAGGCCTGTATTATGTACTCTGATATTAAATAAATGAATGATAACAATTTTATTTAAAACGTCTCTTTTCGAGTCGTTTTCTATTTTCATGACTGTGATATTTGAAGTAATACCCCAACTTATAATCCACTGCGATTATCGAAAATGGGGGTGTTACAGAGTGGTATCAGAGCTCATGGTTATAGAGAACAAGGTTCAAACCTAAACTATAACCAATTTTGACAAACTTAACTAAAAAGTCCTCCGTGCCCTAATTTCACTGAAATACTGCTTGTACATGTTTATGCTGATTATTTAGTTACATAGTAAAATATTTATAATTACCGGGTGGTTACAGGGTTATGGTTTCCCCTACTCATTCTATTACTCTTATGTCGGACTCGGATACCGAAAACATCGCGACTGTACCAGACGCCATTCCAGTACCTAGACGAGTGACGGAGTCATCAGAAGATGTTTCCATAGTACCTGAGGTCTCCTCAGTATTCGGCCACGATACGGAGTCAGATCCCTCAGAAGATCCATCCGAGGATACATCGATTCCTGATGTTTCACCGTTTCCTGACGATCCATACGTGCAAGCCAGAGAGAGAATTCGGAGAACAGCACGAATAAGAACACTCCCCGTGCCTACGTCATCATCACCACTACCACATCCACATCCATATATGTTACCTACATGTATACCGTCTGTCCCAACATCCACACCTCCACCTCCACCATCATCTGCAAGTTTTCATCCCCCGTCTGTCCCATTTGAACTTAGTGAAGAAGTTAGAGCCATCATTGCCCGGTATCACACTCTACCTCAATCACCTACTTTTGATTTCTCGACACCACCGCGAGTTTTTGAGGTGGGAGAAAGTTCGCAGGCAGCACAGGAGCGACCGCCGACCATTTCCACTCTGCTGACGCGATTGGAACGGCAAGAAGAGCAGATCGAGACTGCTCTGGGTCATCTAGATGAGTTGCCTTTGGAGCGCATCGAGGGTATTGAATATAGAATTGAAGATCTAGTTACCGGTCAGGAGGCGATGCAGCAGAAGATGGATGAGAATCGTGAGCAAGCGGAGAAACGTGAGGAGCAGATCAGACAGGAAATACCTTTTTTTTACGATAATGAATTAAAGTTGATAGATGAAATGATGAAAAGAAATGAAGAACTAATGACGGCACAGAATAGGATCACTGTTCTAGAGACAACAGTGGGAGAGATGCAGACTCGGTATCAGGAATATCTGAAGATTCTTGTCAGCATGATAGTCGAGCTCGAGAAACGACTAGAAGGAGCTTCTGGCAGTCGTTAGATCAGATCTTTATCTGTTATCTTTTGTACTATGTCTCAGCTTTGAGATCTATAGTATAGATATGACACTAGCATGTAGTTTATGTCTAACAGCTTTTGTACTAGCCACGGGAAATGTGGCATAAATATGACACTTGTACTAATTTTGTTATATGTATAACAAAATCAGCAAGTTATTTATGACTATATGTGGTTGTGATATTTTGCTGTGTATGATATAGATTGATGTGGGTCAGTGTTGATCATTTTTCATACATGTATGATATTTGGACATATTGTGACCTTATAATTATCATGGATTTTACCTTGTTAATTTAACATGGTCACTATGCAAATTCTAAACATGTGTCTTCTTGTAGAAATATGCCTCGCAATTCCCCAGAACCAATCATGTCCCAAGCTGCTATCCGAAAGCTTGTTACAGACAGTGTTGCTGCAGCACTTGAAAATCAAGCAGCAGTAATGGCTCAATCTGGAAGCACTAGTGGACCTAATGGAGAAATCGAGACGGCAATAGCTCGTAAGTGCACTTATCAAGACTTCATAAACTGCAAACCAACTTTCTTCAAAGGAACAGAAGGAGCAACTGAGTTGGCTCGTTGGTTTGAGTGTACAGAAATAGTCTTTGTGAGAAGTGGGTGTACTGATGACTGTAAGGTTACCTTTGCTACCGGGACTTTCTTGGAAGATGCCCTGTCTTGGTGGACTTCTACTGCCCAAACTATGGGAGTTGAAGCAGCTCACCAACTTACCTGGGAAGATCTCAAAAAGAAAATATTGAAGAAGTACTGTCCCCGTACTGAAATCAAAAAGCTGGAAGATGAGTTTCACCAGCTGGTTGTAAAAGGAACAGATCTTAAGGCATATAATAGGAGGTTTCAGGAACTTGTACTCCTATATCCAACTATTGTGCCTGATCTTAAGAAGACGTTGGAGAAATATACGGAAGGATTACCTCGAAGTATCGAGGGAAATGTTACTGCATCCAAGCCTCAGTCTTTGGAAGAGGCCATTTCCATAGCTCAACAGCTAATGGATCATGAGATAAAGCGCAGTTCCACCCAAGAAAATAATGATAATAAGCAAAAGCTTGATGATCGGAGAACCACCCATTACCACAACAACCATCCCAACAACCACAACTACCACCACAATAACAATAACAACCGCAACAATCAAAACAACTACCATCAAAACCGTAACAACCACCACCACCAACAGAATCGCCGGCAGGAAACTGCCAGAGCCTATACAGCCACACCTACTGAGAGGAGTGGTTATGTCAGAACAAAGCCATTCTGCAATCGATGCTCGTTGCACCACTATGGTCCATGCGTTGTTAAGTGCACAAAGTGTCAGAAGGTTGGACATCAGACCAAGGACTGTAAAGCAACAGGAGCAAATCTGCAGCCGGTAATCATAACTTGCCACGGATGCGATGAGAAGGGGCATTACAAGAACCAGTGCCCGAAGCCAA
This sequence comes from Artemisia tridentata subsp. tridentata, assembly GCA_021014915.2. NCBI lineage: Eukaryota > Viridiplantae > Streptophyta > Magnoliopsida > Asterales > Asteraceae > Artemisia > Artemisia tridentata. The sequence goes on along the minus strand of CP139509.1, from coordinate 362,937,283 downwards.
ATGTCAATGGTGCCCGTGGACGAGCTTATGTGCTAGGAGATGGTAATGCGCAGCAAAACCCGGATGTAGTCACGGGTACGTTTCCTCTCAATCAACATCTAGCTAAAGTATTATTTGATACTGGAGCCGATAAAAGCTTTATATCTCTTACTTTTGCTTCCTTACTTAAACTTACTCCCACATCCTTAAACAACACATACGAAATCGAATTAGCTAATGGAAAATTAGTAGGCACTAACTCCATAATCCGAAACTGCACCTTAACCTTACTAAATCAACCTTTCGACATCGACCTCATGCCCATCGAACTCGGTAGCTTCGACGTAATCGTTGGTATGGATTGGCTATCCAAATACCATGCAAGGATCATATGCGACGAGAAAGTGGTTCACATCCCTTTCGAGGGTGAAACTTTGATTATCCGTGGTAATCAAAGTAAGACCAGACTAAGCATTATATCCTGCCTCAAGACCATGAAGTACATCAACAGAGGATGAAAAGCGTTTTTAGCTCATGTAACTGAGAAGAAAACGGAAGAGAAACAACTGGAAGACGTGCCTGTAGTACAAGATTTTCTGGAAGTTTTTCCTGAAGAGTTACCTGGACTACCACCTGTTCGTCAGGTAGAGTTTCAGATTGACTTGGTGCCGGGAGCGGTACCAGTTGTACGAGCACCTTACCGTTTGGCACCATCGGAGATGCAAGAACTATCCAACCAACTGCAAGAGTTATTGGATAAAAGATTTATTCGACCAAGCACTTCGCCTTGGGGAGCTCCTGTCCTATCTGTAAAAAAGAATGACGGTTCTCTTAGGATGTGTATCGATTACCGAGAGTTGAATAAACTTATGGTAAATAATCGATATCCATTGCCAAGGATCGATGATCTGTTTGACCAACTGCAAGGATTGAGTGTTTACTCAAAAATCGATTTAAGATCAGGTTATCATCAGCTGCGTGTTAGGGAAGAAGATATTCCTAAAACAGCTTTCAGAACAAGATACGGTCACTATGAATTTCAAGTGATGCCATTTGGGTTGACTAATGCACCAGCCGTGTTTATGGATCTCATGAACCGTGTGTGCAAACCCTATTTGGACAAATTCGTGATTGTGTTCATTGATGATATTCTCATCTATTCTCGGAGTGAAGAAGAACATGCGAAGCATTTAAAGATTACTTTGGAACTACTCAAGAGAGAACAACTGTACGCTAAATTCTCCAAGTGTGATTTCTGGATTCACACTGTACAGTTTCTTGGGCACGTGATTGACCGCCACGGTATTCACGTGGATGCTTCCAAAATAGAAGCAGTCAAAAATTGGCCGACACCTACAACCCCCACTGAGGTGCGTCAATTTTTAGGACTTGCTGGCTATTATCGGAGATTCATCGAGGGATTTTCAAAGATTGCCAAGTCTTTAACGGAATTGACACAGAAGAACAAGAAGTATGTGTGGGGAGAAGATCAAGAAAAAGATTTTCAGCTGTTAAAGCAAAAGCTTTGTGAAGCACCAATTCTAGCTTTACCCAAAGGAAACGACGATTTCGTTGTTTATTGTGACGCATCACACCAAGGGTTAGGCGCGGTTTTGATGCAAAGAAATAAAGTTATTGCTTATGCCTCCCGACAGCTTAAGCCTCATGAGGAGAATTATACGACTCATGATCTCGAGCTAGGAGCAGTTGTATTTGATCTTAAAATCTGGAGACATTATCTGTACGGCACGAAGTGTGTTGTATTTACAGATCACAAGAGCCTTCAACATATTCTTGACCAAAAAGAATTAAATATGAGGCAACGCCGATGGTTAGAGTTGTTAAGTGACTATGACTGTGAAATTCGTTACCACCCTGGAAAAGCAAATGTTGTAGCAGATGCTTTAAGCAGGAAGGAACGAATTAAGCCTCTTCGAGTTAGAGCTTTAGTCATGACTATCAATTTGGACCTGCCATCTCAAATTCTCAATGCACAAGCAGAAGCAGTACAGGAAGAAAATATTCAGGCTGAGAATTTGAGGGGTATGGATAAGGCATTTGAACTTCGTCCTGATGGAACTCGTTGCATAAAGAACCGAAGTTGGTTACCACATCTTTGGTGATTTAAGGAATGTGATTATGCATGAATCACATAAGTCCAAGTATTCTATCCACCCAGGTTCTGAAAAGATGTATCAGGATCTCAAAAAGCTTTACTGGTGGCCAAACATGAAAGCTGACATTGCTGAGTATGTCAGTAAATGTTTGACATGTGCACGAGTTAAGGCTGAACATCAAAGGCCGTCTGGCTTATTGACTCAACCAGAGATTCCTGAATGGAGGTGGGAAAGAATAACTATGGATTTCATCACTAAATTACCTAGGAAATCAAGCGGGTATGACACTATTTGGGTCATTGTTGATCGACTTACGAAATCAGCTCACTTCTTGCCAATCAAGGAGACTGATGAAATAGTAGATCTAGCACAATTATAACTGAAAGAAGTAGTCTCACGACATGGGGTACCAATTTCCATTATTTCGGATCGTGATTCTCGTTTCACATCCAGATTTTGGGAAAAGCTTCAGAAAGCTTTGGGTACTCAGTTGGATATGAGCACTGCTTATCATCCGCAGACTGACGGTCAAAGCGAAAGAACTATTCAAATGCTGGAAGATATGCTCAGGGCATGCGTAATAGATTTTGGTAAAGGATGGGATAAGCATCTGCCTTTGGCAGAATTCTCATACAACAATAGTTACCATGCCAGCATCAAGGCAGCACCGTTTGAAGCACTTTATGGACGAAAGTGCCGATCACCTGTTTGCTGGGCGGAAGTCGGAGAATTCCAAATTACCGGACCGGAGATAATTCAGGAAACCACCGATAAAATAGTGCAAATTCGACAACATTTGCAAGTTGCCCGAGTTAGGAAAAAGAGCTACGCAGATGTAAGATGGAAGCCTATGGAGTTTGAAGTTGGAGACAGAGTAATGTTAAAGGTATCACCATGGAAAGGCATGGTTAGATTCGGAAAGCGAGGAAAGTTGAATCCCAGATACATCGGACCATTCAAGATTCTGGAGAGAATCGGTCCAGTAGCCTATAGACTCGAACTTCCTGTAGAACTTAGTAAAATACACCCTATCTTCCACGTCTCTAATCTGAAGAAGTGTCTATCAGATGAAACGCTTGTTATTCCCATGAAAGAGCTTCGTCTCAATGACAAACTCAATTTTGTGGAAGAACCAGTGGAGATCATGGATAGAGAAATCAAACAGTTAAAGCGAAGCCGTGTTCCCATCGTTAAGGTTAGATGGAACTCTAAAAGAGGACCAGAATTCACCTGGGAATGAGAAGATCAAATCCGAGCGAAATACCCACACTTTTACCCCCATACCTCGACCAACACAGACTGAATCTCGGGAAGAGATTCCCTTCAACGGGGGGATACTGTAACCACTGTGAAAATTTCACCTTGTAATAAACTATTATATATTCTAATAAAGAATACTTATCCCTTATTCTACGTATAATTTTTTTTTATTTACCTGATCATAACTATTATCTCATGTGGCGTAACTCACATCCTCGATAAACATGCTCTCACGCAGACCAACCTTAACTTACTTAATGTCTATTTTACATAAACATTTCCACATAAAATCCTACAATATACCATTTGTCATTTTACGTTAATTCATTAACAAACGTACAAACTAAACATTTCTTATCTATTAGAGTTCCTGCGAAACCCAAAATACATAATTTCTATATTATTTAAACCCTAGTACAACCTCATTAAACCCATGGTACAACTCCTTAAAGCACAACATGGTTTCCTTTTCTTTTCTATAAAATTCGATACATATATATATAAAACAAGCCTTAATTATTTTTCTATACAAAAAATACTTAAACAAAACCCTAGAAACTAACTAGTTACTACACTTAAACCAAGGGTACAACACTTCATACACTAGATACCACCTAATAAAGCCATTCGATCCTAATCCTACTTCCCTAGTTCGAATCCAACTAAGATTAAACAAAACTATTATCTCACTAGTTACTAAACAACGCATGAACCATAAGACCTCTTCTATGTTCTAAAAACTTCCACATCACATTGTCTCTTGAAAATCTAAACCAAGTCAAAGATTGTAGGTACCAAACATAGTTAGGGTTTTTCCACACGAAACCACACTCCCCCTCCTCACATGTGGCATCCAAAGAGCCTAGCACACCTCACCATGTCTCACTAATCGCATAACATGATGACCTAGTTTTCTAGAAACCCTAAACTCATCCTTTTATAAATATCGAACCATGCAAACTATCTTTTACCTCACCATATTTCGAACCAAACCAAAACAGCCCTATACTCATTCACTACTGATCCTAGAGTCTACATAGAAGCTAAATAGAAGTCTTGAAAAGGAGAAGAGCACTTGGTGTTTCGATTTCCAAACCATTCGACCCTACATCTCATAATCAAATCATAAAAGCAAGTAAGTATATCTAGTCTCATTTCAATACTTTTATAAACCTTAAACAATCATAAAAACATTACTAGATAACCCCTAATAGCAAGCAAGAGTTAAAACTCATGTTTCCTTTTTCTTTTCTTTTTGTCGAAGTAAACCAAACACACCCTTAATTCATTTTTTTTTCTTTCATAGTACTAATCGAAGAAACCATAAAACATGTTAGAGATAGGTTAAATATGTTAATGATCATGTTAATATGCATTAAAAACAAGTTAGAACCTTAAAATATCAAAAACCCAATTCATTTTTCTTTTCCTTTTTCTGTCGCAAATAGCCCCAAACCGCCTACTTTGAATAATTATTTCGACCCTCAAATGACCTCTAAAAATTCTGAAACTTGGCCATAATAAAGACCACCCAGCTAACTAATGATAGGAAAAAGAACGTCGTAAAAAGGCTGAATCATCACAAAGTTAATCGAGCTTCTTTCTGCCCCTTCGCCCACTGTTCGAACGCACCCTTAATTAAATTATTTCGAGCTCGTGAGCTCGAATCATGAGCTAATAATTTGTAGAAATGTTGTATAAAAACTTATAATAACTTGTATAAAGGAGCCGTAGAAAGTCGTGTCGTTTTCACAAGTTTAAAAGGCGTAAAAAATGGAAAAAGGATGTCGTATGAAACGACATCAATGTCTCAAGGGTATATTCCGTCAAAACTCAAATTATTTTTAAAACAAGGACCAAATATGAATTCGATCTGAAGTTTAGGGGTGAAACCTACCAAAACCGAAAGATGGAGTTTTATTGGGCCAAAAATGTAAATATTTCAAAGTTATTAAACCAAGGACCATTTTGCCAATGATCTAAAGTTGAGGGTATAAAGTGTCATTTTTAAAACTACAGGGGTAAAAACTGTCATTTCATCAAAGTTAAGGGGTAAAAAATTTCATTTTACGAAAGTTTAGGGGTAAAAATTATCATTTTATAAAAATTCGGGGGTATAAATTGTCAATGCATGAAACTATAGTGTAAAAAGAGTAACTTTATATAATTATTATTATTAATATATTATTAATATATTTATAATAAAAACTAATAAAAACAAAATACATTTATTTTGATAATAAACGAACGGAAACATAAAAATGAAAAATAAGATAAAATCTTATCCAACTTTTGAAGAGACTTCATGTTGTCTCAATTAAACATCTATTCGACAACCAAAAACGTTACGAAACGAATATTAAAAACTTATATATACTGGAATATGATTACTGAAACTTGACATAACAACCCAGATTGCGTGCCGGAGACGTTTATCAACTCGATTTAATTTTGTTTTCCATCCAGACTGCAAAGGTGAGTTCATAGTCCCACTTTTTATACGTTTTCCAAATTTGTGGGGAGATACATGCTACAAAACCGAAGACAAGTACTTACCTGTATACTTTCCTGATTAATATTACCTAAGTTACCGGTTGCCTAAAAGACCTCCTATCATGAACCTCTAATCACTTTCGGGTGAGCGCGAATATAGTAAATAGATCTATTGGGTGTGACGACCCCTTTGTGTTACCATAACGTGACCAAATGTACTTTATTTGAGATGAATAAAGAGACTGGCAATCTCTTACTTGGAGGCAAAATTACTTCATTTAATTATGGAGTAATATACATCAATAGCTCATAACTATTGATGATCCCCAGTTAATGTTTTGCGTGTCATGAGAATTAGGGCAATATACATATAACGAACTGAAATATTATTGTTTTACTTTCCATTTAGCTTGTGTTCAAACTGATTATAACTTTAAACGCTATGGATTCACTCAACCTTTGTGTTGACTTTTTAGCATGTTTTATCTCAGGTAATTAGAAGCTTGGTTTGGCACGGAGAGGCTGTGGAATTTTTCTTATAAAAAGAGTGTCCGTTTTGTTATCATTCAAGGAATAATGTAACTTATATAACGTATTTCAAAACTTCCCTCTGAGGCCTGTATTATGTACTCTGATATTAAATAAATGAATGATAACAATTTTATTTAAAACGTCTCTTTTCGAGTCGTTTTCTATTTTCATGACTGTGATACTTGAAGTAATACCCCAACTTATAATCCGCTGCGATTATCAAAAACGGGGGTGTTACACATAATTAATTAACCGAATTTAAATGTAAGCGTACCTTAATGATTCTAGCAAAACAAGAATCAATCCAAGCAATAGAAGTGATGAACCCTAATTAGGGTTTATACGGATTACACGAATTGCCCCTTACCTTTTTTGCAATTGAATCCAAGAATCAAACAATAGTGTGTTTGATTCACGTTCTTGTACACACGTACTAACACAAACTAAAGTTATGCAAGTAAATAAATCACAAAACTAAAACCAAACTTTTTGTTTAAGCAAAAAGTCGACCGGCCCTAGTAAGGGTTTTAGATCGATCGAACAAGAGAAGAAAGAAAGAAAACGTTTAGGGCTTAGTTTGTGTGCACAAGAGATGTCTAAAACTATAACCCTTGGTTTGCTTATATAGTAGAAGAAACTTAAAGTCCAAGTTTGATTTGGATTTGGTAACCCAAATACAAAACCGATCGGCTCTATGGTTAGAGGGGGATCCAGAACATTCTTGACATCTAATTTCATTCTAGTCCATTTCCTTTTCTTATTTAATGATCGTTAGTCATTTCCGTTAAATACTAACGTTCTTTATACGTTTTGTGATAATTAATAATTAAATATAACGTTTTATATAAAATTATTAATCTTTAGTTCTCATACGTAAAGTGTGCAATCCCGTGATCTTGAGTTCGATCCTAACACACAACTATTATTTTGTGTCTATAAAACTAACATTTTTGCGGTTTTTAAAGCTTTTTTTTTTTTTTTTCAAATTATATTTTTTAGTATATATTTATTATTGAATAAATATATCATAAGGTTATATGATGGGTTGAAAGTTATACATTTATACAAAATGTTGTGTATTATTATGAAATTATAAATATATACAATAGTAAAAGTTAAATGAGGTGAAGAATTTTAAAAATTTCGATGATAAATTGATAGAAAAATAAAATTATATAACCTAAAAACTCAGACAATAATTAACGTAAAAAGTTATGATAGCAAGAAGGATATACCTCTAGAACCAAAAACATGGATGAACACCAAAATCAAAATTAAACCACTTCCAATCCAATAAACTTCAATTCCATCAAAACCCACATCCAAAATCACCAATCCATCATTTCCCCAAATTCAATTTTCAAAGAAAATTGATTTTTTGAGTCAAAACCCTCTTCATGGCTGCTCCTACCGGGTGGTATTCGAACAAATCAAAGGAGGATCGTTCTGTCTTGAATATGGGGAGTTATCGATCCAAGGAGGACGATATTCAAAAGATATCCACATCCGTGTTTGTCACTAATTTTCCTGGTCAGTTTTCGGCCAAGGATTTGTGGAATACTTGCAAGCAATATGGGCATGTCGTTGATGCATACATTCATAACAGAAGATCAAAAGCAGGTAAAAGATTTGGTTTTGTACATTTTATCAAGGTCTTTGATGTGACACGTTTGGTAAACAACATGTGTACGGTGTGGGTTGGACGTCACAAAATTCATGCTAATATTCCTAGGTTTCATAGAGAGCCTTTGAATAAATATAACAATCTTCATAATGATAATGGAGAGAAAAGGAGTAATACTAGAGTTGAGCACAAGGATAATGGGGGTAAGGGTGTGTCATACTCCTATGCGCATGTTGTCAGAGAAGTCCAAAATGTGAAGGAGAGTTTGGACATCAATCCAACATTGGTGCTTAATGATTCTTGTTTGAATAAAAAAGATTATTCCCTTTGCTTGATGAGTAAGGTGAAAGATTTTGCATCTTTAGCAAATTTGAAGGTGGTTTTGGGTAATGAATGATTCAGTAACATCAAACTTAGATACACGGTAGGATATTGGGTGATGGTTGAGTTTCAGTCAGATGAGACTATGAAAAGTTTTCAGGCCAATGTGGGTGTCAGTTCTTGGTTTTCTCACATTCAACATGTGTCGTATGATTTTAGTATTGATGGAAGAGTTACATGGGTGGAGATTGAAGGTTTGCCATTAAATATGTGGTCTGAAGACACATTTAATCGTGTTGCTTCAAAATGGGGTGTTTTACTTGATATGGATGACAAGGAGGATGGGTGTTTTCATAGTAAAAGAATTTGCATTAATACTAAAGTTTCTACAAACATCTTTGAGTCTTTTAAAGTTATTTATTGAGGCAAGGTGGTCTGTGTTAGAGCTAAAGAAGTACCTGGTTAGGTTCCAGACTTTGTGGAAGAGGATGAGTTGGAAAATGAATCGGATGAAGAATCAGAAGATGATGAATTAAATGTAAGTAATGTAGAAAATGTAGAGGATTTGGAAGGTGATAGTGATGGGGATGTGGTTCCTGATACAAAGTTTGATGAGGTATCACATAATCATTATGATGAAAAAGCTTCGGTTGGGAAAAACAAAACGCAATCAGAAGATCCGTTTCACCTTTATGATTTACTGAATAAAAAGCGTGATGGTAATACTAAAGATTCCGACTCTGATGTCTCTTTAAAATATCCTCCAGGCTTCACACCAAGAGACAATAAAGATGATAATGGAGAACCTTTACATGGCAGCAATGAGAATGTAGTGGAAAGTAGTGTTCAGGAAGATGTACACATTGGAGAAAAGAATGTAGATGCGAAGGAAAAATTCAAGAATGACGTAGAAGAATCTGTATGTTCAGGCCATTTTAAGAAGTCTGAAATTCCTCGTTCAGGTGGGTCAATATTGTTTTTGATAGATGAGTAAGTTAAGGTTGGACAAACAATGGGTTACAACATGGAGGGTTGCATGAAAAATATGGAACAGATCATTGAATTACAAGGAGATAATGAAGTTTTTCGATGAATTTTTTGTCTCTAAATATTCAAGGCCTTGCCCAAAAGGCCAAAAAAGATTGGGTTAAGGAGATATGTACATCTAATAAGGTGAATTTTTTAGCTCTGCAAGAAACAAAAATGGAGTCTATTGAAGTGCTTTGCATAAAAAGATGTTGGGGAAATTTCGCGTTTGATTATGTATATAGTGCATCTATTGGTAACTCGGGTGGGATTCTTTGTGTGTGGGATCCTAAAATGTTTAAGAAACTGAATGCTACTATCTCGGATTACTTTGTTATGGTTAGAGGCGATTGGGTGCCAAATGGTAAAAAGCTTCTTATCATCTCGATGTACGCTCCACAAGAGTTAGCTGAGAAAAGGATGCTGTGGGATTACCTGTCATATGTGATTTCTAGTTGGGAAGGAGAGGTAGTAGTCATGGGGGATTTTAATGAAGTTCGGTATAAAGGTGAAAGGTTTAGGTCGGTGTTTAATAAGAAAGGTGCGGACGCGTTTAATTTTTTCATATCTAATGCGGGTTTAGCGGAAATACCTCTTGGTGGATGTTCCTTTACTTGGTGTCATAAATCTACTACTAAGATGAGTAAACTTGATCGTTTTCTTATTTCTGATAACCTTATGTGTTTGTGTCCTAATATCTCTTCAATTTCTTTGGATTGTTATTTATCCGATCATCGTCCGATTTTAATGCGGGAGGCACTTTATGACTATGGGCCAGTTCCTTTTAGGTTTTTCCATTATTGGTTTGAGTTGGAGGGTTTCGACAAGTTCATTGCTGATTCTTGGCAGGAAGCTCCTACATCTGATTCCAATGCTTTGGCCAGAATGTTTAAAAAACTTAAGTATTTGAAAGAAAAGATTCGTGAATGGAATAAGACGTATAAAGATAAGTTGAATAATAGGAAGAGAGGCTTGAAAGCTGAGTTAACAAAATGTGATTTGATTATTGATAAAGGCGAAGCAGAGGCTGAAGTAGTTAATAGAAGAAATGAGGTGGTTACTTTGCTTCAAGATATGGAGAAGATTCAATCGTTGGAAGTGGCTCAAAAAATGAAGATTAAGTGGGCTATTGAAGGTGACGAGAACTCTAAGTATTTCCATGGTGTCCTTAATAAAAGGAGAAGTCAGCATAATATTCGGGGTATTTTGGCAGATGGTACTTGGATTGAATCTCCAGCTTTGGTAAAAAAGGAATTCTTTTCTCACTTCAAAAATCGTTTTGATCAGCCGCAAGACAACCGTCTTCATATTGATATGAACTTCTCGAAAAAAATCAATTCAGACCAAGTAGCTGATTTGGAAAGTGATGTTTCAAAAGAGGAGATAAAAAGGGCGGCATGGGATTATGGGATTGATAAATCCCCTGGTCCAGACGGGTTCACGTTTGGTTTCTATCGTCGGTATTGGAATATCATTGAAAAAGATGTTGTTGACACGGTAACATGTTTCTTTTGTCAAGGTTATTTCCCTAAAGGTACTAATTCTTCGTTTGTAACTTTGATTCCAAAAACTCCAAATGCTAATATGGTTAAAGACTTTAGACTGATTAGTTTAATTGGAAGTATGTACAAAATTATTGCTAAGATATTGGCGAATCGTCTTGTTGTGGTGTTGGGAGATCTTGTTAATGAGGTTCAATATGCTTTTGTGGCGGATAGACAAATTCTTGATGGTCCATTTATATTGAATGAACTTGTTCAATGGTGTAAGAAGAAGAAAAAACAATCTTTGATCTTTAAGGTTGATTTTGAAAAAGCTTATGATTCGGTTCGGTGGGATTATTTGGACGACGTCTTGAGGAAGTTTGGATTTGGATAGAAATAGTGTATGTGGATTAAAAATTGTCTTAGATATTCTAGGGGTTCGGTTATCGTTAAAGGAAGCCCGACGGAGGAATTTCAGTTTTATAAAGGCCTTAAGCAAGGTGATCCGCTTTCCCCTTTCTTGTTTATATTTGTCATGGAGACTTTACATATGTCGTTTCAAAGAGTGGTGGATGCAGGCTTGTTCAAAGCAATTGTTTTAGCTCCTTCTTTGCATCTTTCTCATATGTTTTACGCCGATGATGCTATATTTATGGGTCAATGAAGTGAGTCTAATATTGACAATATTGTTAAAGTGTTGGAGTGTTTTCATCGTGCTTCGGGTCTTCGTATAAATATGTCTAAAAGTAAGCTTTTAGGCATCTCCGTGGAAGTGGACAAAGTGGAACAAGCAGCAGCGAAAATTGGGTGTACAATTCTTAATACTCCTTTTACTTATTTAGGATCGAAAGTGGGAGGTTTTATGTCCCGAATTCATTCTTGGAAGGAGACGATGGAAGGAATGGTAACAAGATTATCTAAATGGAAGTTAAAGACTCTTTCAATAGGAGGTAGACTTACTCTTCTCAAATCAGTTTTAGGCTCAATGCCAATTTATCATATGTCTATTTTTAAAACTCCGATGAAGGTGTTACAAAGTATGGAGTCGCTTCGCTCTCTATTTTTCAATGGCGCTGATTCAGCTAGTAAGAAAGCGATATGGGTGAAGTGGAAAGATGTGTTGTCTTCGAAAGATAAAGGAGGCCTTGGTGTGTCAAGTTTATTTGCGTTAAATCGAGCTCTTATGTTCAAATGGGTGTGGCGTTTTATTACCCAAAGTTCATGTCTATGAGCTAGGGTGATAATAGTGTTGCATGGAGAAGATGGTAAAATTGGGAAGAAGTTGAAGTCCTGCTATCCGTCTATTTGGCTCGATATTATTAATGAGGTGGAGCGGTTAAAATCTCGTGGCCTTGATTTGGTTAGCTATATTCATTCGAAGCTGGGTAATGGGATGAACACGTCTTTCTGGGAAGTCGCTTGGCCCGGGGATACAACTTTTAAAGTTTTATATCCCAGATTGTTCGCATTGGAAACTCAAAAAAAAATTGATGTTGCGTCGAAGCTGTCACAAACTGGTTTGGATTCCTCTTTTAGACGTGCTCCGAGGGGAGGTTTTGAACAAGCTCAGTTCGAGATGCTAAAGGATAAGGTGGAAGGCTGCACTTTAGTTAATAATAATGATAGATGGGTTTGGTCTTTGGAAGGTTCGGGAGAATTCTTGGTGTCGTTGGTTAGAAATTTGATTGATGGTTTCACGTTACCGGAGGTGTCGTCTAAGACTCGTTGGATTAAAGAGGTTCCAATTAAGGTTAATGTGCACGCATGGAAAGTTAAGATTGATTGTCTTCCGACTAGATTCAATATATCTCGTAGAGGGTATGGATATCGATTCTATTTTATGTCCTATGTGTGATAAGGCGGTGGAATCTACTAGACATCTTTTCTTCAATTGTCATGTTTCTAACGAGATTTTGCGAAAGATTTCTCGATGGTGGGATATTGAGTATAAGGAGGTTTCGTCATATGAAGAATGGTTGGATTGGTTGTTGAGCCTTCGTCTTTCGAGGAAGCACAAGCAACTTTTTTAAGGTATTTGCTATGTGTTATGATGGCATGTTTGGAGTTTTCGTAACAAGAGTATTTTTGGTCGTCAGAATTCTTTCAAGGCGGACATCTTTGATGTTGTGGTCTCTAGTTCGTTCAATTGGTGTTGGTATATATGTAAAACTTTCTTTAGTTTGATTGAGTGGCTTAAAAACCCTCACCATATTACTTTATAATGTTTTGTAATCTTCTAATTTCTTGCTAATTTGTTTTAATAAAATCAGCCGTTCAAAATAATAATAATAATAATAATAATAATAATAATAAACCTAAAAAATGCATTTGAAATAACTAATTATGAAAGTATAAACAAAAACATTTTATCATACAAAAATTATGAAATTTAGTTGGTTTATTTAGAAAAAATAAAAAATATATTTGAATATGACTTTGCGGTTCGGTGCGGTTATTGCGGTACGGTTTTTCGATGGAAACTGAAACTGCACCGCAAAATGCGGTTTTTTTTATTTTCATGAACCGCACCACGGTTTTTGTTGCGGTTCAGTTTTTGCAGTGCGGGTTTTGCGGTTTGCGATTCCTGCTCACCCCTAATGATAGCGATCGGGGTACTCACCTTTACACCTGGTCAAACATTTTGCACTCGTAAAACTAAACATTATTGAAAATCTCACTATTTTACAAAATAAGTTTATTTTCCCAACATGTGTCCACCATACAAATGTTAGGGCATTGATATAGACCAATTTGAGTTAATTAGATACAAAACTTTTATGTAATTCAGGTACCTTAGAGCACTTCAATTCGTAACCTAGAGTTAAATTTTAACACACTGTTACGTCAGCGCCACATCAGCTTTAACCTTTTCACCTTTAACTTAAAAAAACACCTACTATCATAACTCGCCTTAACTCAACTTTAACTCAAATATTTTCAAATTCAACCCCTAAACTTATAATAATACTTCATTTATTAAAAACATAACATTCATTAAAAACATATTACATTACATACTTAATAAAAAAAAGTTACAATGAAATTTAAAAAAAAAAAAAAATAACAATGAAAAAAAAACACAATACTAAATCTAGTGACGAGGTTGGAGGTTATAGTTTTTGATGATTCGATCTTTTTCGTCATTGATCCAACAAACAACGTTTGGATCATTCCCGGTGGTGTCCATCATAAAAAATTTCATTTCCTCCAATCTTGTTATCGACTCATCTTTTATTTGGGCCGCCCGATACGCGGCTTGGGCGGTTTCCCGTTTCAAACGATACTCGTTCGTCATAGCCTCCCCTAATTGGCTAGACGAGCTCGTTCCTCCGGTACTCGCTCCCCCCGTACTTGTCGTGCTCTCGGATCTAGCTTTCTTTGAAGCACGCTTTGTTCCCATAGGACGTGGGTTTTCATCACGACAAAACAACGCCTCGTTTGTTTGGCTTGAGAAATCACCGGTTAAATCAACCCCTTCCGGCGCGTCCCATTTCATATGAGCACGCAAAACCTCCCAAGCCTCCTCGTTGTTAAAAGGAGCGGTTCTGTGTTCGTCCCGATACATTTGTTTGGCGCGTTTAAGGATATCCATGTTACTTTCTCCACTTTTTTTTTTGGCGTTGGGAACATTTGTAAAAGGCGTTGAACTTTGTGCAATCACGGTTCAACGTTTTCTATTTTCCTTGAATCATATCCTTGTTTCGCTTTTGAAAATTGAGTCTATTAAACTCATTTTTCACCCGTTGCCAAAATGTATCCTTGCTTTGATTTCGACCCACTTGTGAATCCTCCGTCGCGGCAACATAACACGACGCTCAATTTTTCCTCGTGTTGATTCCAACGTTTGATGAAGTCGGTATTTTCTTCATCCTCCTCCAATGGTTCGGGGTCTTTCGTTTTTTGTTTTGCCTTTCGTTTGCCACCCTGTTTGTATTGCTTTGGAGGAGACGTATGTGTATCGGGAACATCATGGGTTTCCGTTTGAGATTGTTGTGATTGTTGTGTGAATTGAAGATTAGAGAAATTGGTGTTTATGTTCTGTTGTTGTTCCCAATATAGCATTCGTTGATGCTGTAAGTAAAGTTCTTGGCTCAACAAGCCAAGTGGGTTGTCGATTGGGTAGTTGGGTGATGGTGCGTTCGGGTTTGAAGATGACCCGGCGTTTGGGTTATTCCACCCAGTGTTTAGGAGATTCATGAAACTATCATCGTCGTTTGGGTTAAATTCGAACATTTTTTTTTTTTTTGTGGAAGTTTGAAGATGGAAGTATATGATGTATTAGATTGATTTGTGGAAGTGTGAAAAAAAATGTTGTGTTAATTGGGTATTTATAGGAGAGGGAAAATGGTTTTTTTTTTTTTTTTTTTTTTTTTTTTTTTTTTTCATATACACCCCTTACCGCAGCGCCTTTAACGTTGCTTTAACGCAGCTCTCTTCCATTGGTTAACGCAAGTTTAACGCACCCATGTTAAAGTTTAACGCAGGGGTGCGTTAAACGTTGGAAGTGCTCTTATGATATAATGACTGATACTTCATATTTCATATTACTACTAATCTTCTTATTTATAACAATACTTTACCAAATACTATAAACTAGGGGCCATGTTATCCAAGCCCCCCCAAAAAATGTTATACAAGCCCCCCTTGTTTTTTTGACTTTTTTTATTTTTTTTTATTTTTTTTTATAATTTTGTTTATATCAAAAAACTATAAACCTGAAAATGCGGAACAGAAAATATAAAGTTTAATAAGTCAAACGCTTAAAACTGTCAGAAATACGAAACAAAAACTGACAGAAAACTGTGTTATACTGAAAGTCAAAGGGGACAAAGAGAATATCCCCTATGATTAGACATCATAGGGGGGGGGGCTTCTATAACACATCCCATAAACTAGTTATACCTATAGAGTACCTATTTTTTTTTTGTTATGCTATACAAGCCCCCCCCTATGATGTCAAATCATAGGGGAGATTCCCTTTGTCCCCTTGACTTTTCAGTATTACATAGTTTTCTGTCAGTTTCTGTTCCGTATTTCTGACAGATTTTAGCGTTTGACATATTAAACTTTATATTTTCTGTTCCGTACTTTCAGGTTTATAGTTTTTTGATATAAAAAAAATAAAATAAATAAGGGAGACTTGGATAACAAAAATAGGAGGGGCTTGGATAACTTGTCCCATTTTTTTTTTTAATCTTTCATTAACTTAATGGGCCTGTCGTTACCAACTAAAGCAAAAACTATCATATATAAACTATTAAACTACATTATCAGATCTATGTACAAATTTTTTTTTTAGGGAGGTGATTTGTACATCATTTTTTTCTTCCATCCACCATTAAATCATGCATAGCAGTGTTGTACTGTGTGCATCACTGATGTAATTTAGTGGTGGATGACAAAAAATAGTGTACAAATCACTTCCTTTTTTTATAAGAAAGTCATAAAATAACCAATTAAATAACTGATAAAGTTTTTCCCAACTAACTATTAATTGTCGGTAATTTTAGAAAAGAAACGCTTAAATTTTTTTGCCAGAAATGCATTCCAAGTGTTTATGACGGTAGGTGGTATTGTTCGTTCTGGTTTATAATTGAAAATTGTAATAACATGGCAATTTATAGACCATATGTAATTATGTGACAAGAATGAGTGACTCTTTACTACACTTAAAAGTTTTTTTTTTTTTTTTTTTTCTTTTTTTTTTAAGTTAGGTCTAAAGTAAGCATTATATCGCAACGATGTGTTGATACATTTTCATGTTAAAATCCCAAAAGTAATACAAGCAGTAAGTAAACACATAGCCATATTGCCTTAATTTAAATGTAAGTCAATTATCTAACACTGGACCAAGACTTTGGAATCACTATTTGTCTATTCACTATTCAAACATTGTACATGTTTCCCTAAATATAAATCTCATATTTGTCATATATCCAATGAACTTAATCATTTATTTTTTTTATCAAAACAAAAAATATAAACTTACACAATTTTTTTAAAAATTAAATATCTCGCAAACCGTTAATCGTTACGCGAAAAAAATCATACCATCGCGACGAGAATTAAATTATCTTTCTATAGATATGCATTATTATATACTTTCGACGAACTTTTTTTTTTTCAAAATTTCCGCTCAGAAAAATCACACGTGATTTGTAAAAATCACACGTAATTTGTAAAAATCACATGTGATTTGATTTTTACGAATCACATGTGATTTTTCTGGGCAAAATTTAAAAAAAAAAAGGTTCGTCGAAAGTATAGAGAAATTCATATCTATAGATAGATAATTTAATTCTCGTCGCGATGGTATTTTTTGTAGATTGAAGATTTATCGTTTGCAAGATATATTGTTTTTAAAAAATGGTGAAAAATGATTTTTTATTAATCTAGATGAAAAATTAATGAGATTGGTTCTTTTGATCTATGACAAATATGAGATCTATATTTATCTCAACTCTTATTCAATTTGAGTCAAAAAGTAACATTTGATTACTATATATATATTTTTTTTCCGACTTTAGATTACTATGTTTAAAATGATAATATTTTTTAAAGGCCACGAATTTTAACAACCCATATTTTTACGATATAATAATATACTTGAGACGTCAACTAAAGATCGTAAGGTGACACGGGAGTATATTTTAGAATGTTATGAAAATGAGATACCACTCAAATATATTACCAAATGCATTAAACTTTTTTTTTTTTTTTTTTTTTTTTAAATGGTTTATCTAGGGTGTGTTTGGTAAAAGTAGCAGTGAGCTGTGAGCAGTGAGCGGTGAGTAGTAGCTGTGAGCAGTAGCCACAGTTCACAGCCCACCGCTCACAGCTTTTTAAAGAAGCATTGAAAAAATGAGCATTCCTAAAAAATCGCAAAGCTCACCCCTCATTTACCAAACGAACAATAAAAATCAAAAAGCTCATTGCTCACCGCTCCAAAAAGCTTCACGCCAAACATAGCCGCTCAATTTTATAAAAGCATCTGCAATGCATAAACCATGAAAAGCTTTTTACTACTATAAAAAGCTTTTGGAAAAGTTTTTTTGCATTGTAACATTAGGTTTTTCCAAAGATTTTTACAAAAGACTTGGCCAACAACAAGTTTTCGCTTTACGTGAAAATTACGTAAACGGACCAACAGGAGAGGCTTTGTCCTGCAGAGGACCACTTTTTTTGATATCACCTGGATGGACCATTTGTTCGTGTAGCACCTTACCCGACCAAAACGGTCGTCTTAGGAGTAAACCAAAAACAAAATAAGAAACCCTAACTGGCCACGTCATCTGTTCACACAACATTTTTCGTGAACAACAAATATATATATAACTCTTTATATGTTAATATATAAATATATATATATATATATATATATATATATATATATATATATATATATATATGTGAACAACAAATATATATGAAACTCTTCATATGTTTACAAAGAACTTATTAATTTAATATTTATAGTGGCTTAGGAATTCGTGCATGAACTAATTTTCAATTTTTTAGAAATTTGTTTTTAAAAACTTGTAACGAAAGTGATTATGTGTAAACTTTGTACACGTTTTAGTAAATGTATTTGTTGTATATAATTTTGTTGGTTTGATTATTTGCGTTCTCGTTGATGAGCTCTTCGCAACAAACTAAAATGTGTGGAAAATAGAGTTAATATGAATGTGAAACATTATATTTTATTCCTATTAATTCTATTTTGGACACTCTTTACTACGTTGAAAAGCTCTCTATAAGTAGAACGCAATCCGACTGTTGGTGGTAATAAGCCCAGAACAGGGTAAAGTTAATTAATGACCTAACTATGTATCAATGAATGGTTACCGGATATCACTTGGAATCGTGTTATCACTTTCTAAAGTATACTATTCGACCATATTGTTTGTGTATCACGAATATCTACTTGGGATAAGACCAAATGTTTGTTATTGAATTAGGCACAAATCAATAACCCTTGCACATCCAAGTGTTTATGTTTTCTGTTATATTCGTTCCTCTCATGCATGATTTGATCTTCCTATTTATAGGAGAATACTCATAACTAGTCAAATGAAATTATGAGGATTAATCGGCCCATTAATCGCCTCATAATTATCCCCATTATATCCAATAGTGGTTACATGACCAATTAAACGTGGTCACAAATGCAGTTTTAACTGCCACTTGAATAAGTCAGAGTAGTTACATACTCATTCCAGCAGTACTAACTTAGTACTAGCAGTAGTAACTCTGCTCCAGCAGTACTAACTTAGTACTAGCAGTAGTAACTCTGTGAAGGATTGAACCTTCTAATGAGTTACTTCCAACCACTATCAGAGTCAGGGTAATCAGGGACTTAATGGGTGTACACTTCGTACCTCCAAACCCATTTTCAAGTATGATCATATCCCTCAGTTGAACTAAATTTCCAACAATCCTCCCCAATTTAGTAAAATTCCTTTTGCATGAAAATTAAACATTAAACAAAACAAGTGCATAAACGAAAATACCTTGATGATTGAATTTCCATCTTAGTACATTACACGTTCAAATATTCGAGAATCAGGGTGTTCTAAGAATTGAACCCTGCAACCCATTTGAATACCTGAAGATAAAATACACACAAGCTTTCAAACACTTAAACGCTCCTGACACTATACAAGTCATGTATCCATATCCAATTCATAAATGTTGTAATAGCCAAAAGTCCAAAGCTCCTTGAAGCGGTAAAACTTCAACATTCACATAGGTGGTTCCTCTTTATTCATGCTCCTGCCTAGCACTTTTTCAAAGAAATAAACCATTAAGAAGTAAATACTTCATCCTCCTTTCTAGCAGGTTCCGAGCACAACCTTGGGATGATTGTAAAACATGTGCTCCAGTCCACTGAATGTTCAGCTTTTCACATTGAACTTAACTCCCAAGTTTTCTCAGGAGGGAGTTGGGTGTCTTAGCATTCAGTGACTAAGTTGGACCTTAAACCCATCCCTTTAGCAAACTTTATGACCAAGTCTCTAGCCAAACCCTTCGTCAAGTGATCAGCTAAATTTTGTTGAGATCTAACAAACTCTTTAGATACCACCCCATTCATGATAAGCTCACGAATCATGCTATTCCTGACACCTAAGTGTCTAGACTTTCCATTGTACATCTGGCTATAAGCCTTTGCCAATGTAGCTGCACTATCACAACGGATAGAAATAGGTGCTATAGGTTTAGGCCACAATGGAATCTCAAAAAGCAAGTTTTTCAACCATTCAGCCTCTTTACCAGCAGCTGCTAAAGCCACAAATTCAGATTCCATTGTTGAACTGGTGATGCAAGTTTGCTTCTTGGATGCCCAAGAAATTGCACCTCCACCAAGTAGGAATACCCAGCCATTGGTAGTTGAATTATCTTCAGTGTTACTGATCCAACTTGCATCAGTGTATCCTTCTAATACTGAAGGATAACCAGTATATGAGAGACTATAATCCATAGTTCTCTTCAAATACTTCAGTACCATCTGAATTGTTTGCCAGTGTTGAGCACTAGGATTACTAGTATATCTGCTGAGTTTTCCCAGTGCAAATGCAATATCAGGTCTTGTACAAGTCATGACATACATTAGGCAGCCAATCACCCTAGAATACTCAAGTTGAGATACAGCCTTGCCAATATTAGGCATCAGCTCCTCAGTTATATCCATAGGTGTACTCACTGGAGTACAATCAGAGTGGTTGAATTTTCTCAGTACATTCTCAATATAATGAGACTGAGTGATAGAAATTTTCTTACTCTCATGTTTGATCCTTATACCAAGGATAACATCAGCCTCCCCCATGTCCTTCATGGAGAACCTTGATGACAAAAATTCCTTTGTCAGGTCAACCTGATTTTGGTCAGTGCCAAAGATCAGCATGTCATCAACATATAGACAAATGATAACTCCTTTACCAGATTCATCAAATTTGCTATATACACATTTATCAGACTGATTAAGTAAATAACCACTAGACAACACCACTTCATCAAATTTTTGACGCCATTGCTTAGGTGCCTGTTTTAGTCCATAGAGAGACTTAATCAGTTTACACACATTTTTTTCATTGTCAGGCATGATGAAGCCCTGAGGTTGGTTCATATAAACCTCCTCATCCAATTCACCATTCAAGAAAGTTGTCTTCACATCCATCTGATGAATAATCAGATTGTGAATTGATGCCAAAGCAATCAACAATCTTATGGTACTGATACGTGCCACAGGGGCATAAGTATCAAAATAGTTTATCCCTGACTTTTGTTTAAAGCCCTGAATGACTAGTCTAGCCTTGAAATTTTCAATAGTTCCATCTACCTTCATTTTCCTTTTGAAAATCCATTTGTAACCCAAAGGTTTGCAACCAGGTGGTAGGTCAGCCAACACCCAAGTGTTGTTGCCCATGATGGAGTCCATCTCATCATTTATTGCTTCTTTCCAGAAAGCAACATCCTGGGACTTCATTGCTTCATCAAATGTTTTGGGGTCATCCTCAACATTAAAGCAATAAGAGTGTTGGTCAGAGACCTCATCCCTTGTTCCTTCAGTTAAGTATAATTGAAACTCAGGTCCAAATGACTTTGGAGTCCTGATCCTTTTGCTCTTTCTGAGCTCAGGTTGTTGAACCACAACCTCATCAGGGACCTCTAATAGCACTTCATCAGGGACCTCTGATGTACCAATATCACTAGTTTCATTTGGAATCCTCTAACTTGGTCTAGGGACTAACGAGAATCTATTCTCATCAAAGAGTGCATCCCTTGATTCAATTATTGAGTTAATTGAAACATATTCATTAGGTTCAATAACATA
Organism: Artemisia tridentata subsp. tridentata; assembly: GCA_021014915.2. NCBI lineage: Eukaryota > Viridiplantae > Streptophyta > Magnoliopsida > Asterales > Asteraceae > Artemisia > Artemisia tridentata. The sequence continues at coordinate 362,915,617 of CP139509.1, read as the reverse complement.
GAACCTAAAAGTTTTGAAATGCTCGGCATATCCAACAAATATGCATTCAATGGCTCTTTCACCCAAAGTTTTCAACTTTGGATCAGGGAGTCTTACAACAGCCCTACAACCCCATACCCTGAGATAATTCAGGTTGGGTTTCTTTTTAGTCCAGAGTTCATAAGGGGTAACCTTGTTCCTTTTATTGGGAACCCTATTCAATAAATAAAAAGCTGTTAACATAGCTTCACCCTAGAACCCTTTGACTCAGTCCTGAATAGGACAACATGGAATTAACCATCTCCTTCAGTATTATGTTTTTCCTTTCAGAGATACCATTTTGTTAAGGAGTATAGGGAGCAGTCGTTTCATGGATTATACCAACAGACTGAAAATACAAAGTATCCATGTACTCACCTCCCCTATTAGTCCTTAATCTTTTGATCAGGGACCCAAATTGCAACTCAAATTCAGTTTTAAATACTTTGAATTTATCTAATGCTTCATCCTTAGTATGTAACAGATGGACATAACAAAACCTAGAAGCATCATCAATAAATGTCACAAAGTACTTCTTATTCCCCAAAAGTGGCATGCAAATCACACAGGTCACTGTGTATTAGCTCCAAGAGCTCAGTATCACATTTTACACCCTGAAAAGGTTTCTTAGTTATTTTGGTCAACATGCAAGTCTTACACTTTTCAGTGTCCATGTCAAATGTTGGGATTAACCCATCCTTAGACATATCTTGCATCCTTTTATAGTGTACATGGCCAAGTCTAGCATGCCAGAGGGTAGAGTCGTTCAGTTTAGAGGCTGACATAAAGGCTGAATTAACAATATCAATGACAATATTAAACCTGAACATTTTTGTAGACAAATAGCCAAAACCAATAAACACACCATGTTTAGACAAAGAAAACTTATCAGATTCAATAACTTGTTTAAAACCATGATTATTCAAAACACTACTTGAAACCAAGTTTTTCCTTATATCAGGAACATGAATAACATTAAACAAAGTTACAATCTTTCCTTAAAAAAAACTAAGATCTACACAACCACGACCATGCACCAGGACTGTTGACTCATTTCCCATGTGAAGAATAGAACCATCATTCAGTGACTCGTAAGTCTTGAACCAACGTCTATCTTTGCACACATGAATAGTTGCTCCAGAGTCAACCTACCACGCAACATCATCATCCTGCACATAGTTAGATTCAGATACATATGTAAAATAATAAATCTGAAAGGATTTATTAAACATATTCTGACTTTTAAGTGAGTTGGCAGAACCACCACTCCTTGAACCACTAGTGCCTGAACCATTGGCTTTACCACCAACCTTAACACCTTTGCAATCCCTTTTAATGTGACCAGTTTTGCCACATTTCCAACAAGTAGGTGTTGCCTTCTTGTTAGGGTCAGCCCTTGTGTTATCATGATGTTTACGTTTGCCCTTGTTGTCATTGTACCTAGTGGAATTGTTATGTTCCACCATATTGACAACAGATGCACCAGTAGCATTGCTACTCTTTGGCTTGTCATTATCCTGCGCCCTGAGGGATTCCTCAATACGCAGATGACTGCCCAACTGAACAAAAGTTAGTTCTTCCTTCTTGTGTTTCAAGGTATGCTTGAAATCTTTTCAAGAAGAAGGTAGTTTGTCAATTATACAAGAGACTGAAATAGCCTCATCCATGTTCATTTTATGTTGTGTAAACCTTCCAAGGATACCAATAAGTTCATTGTATTATTCCATAACTGGTCTTGAATCAGTCATTTTGTAATTTGTGAAATTACTTACAAGAAACTTCTTACTTGATGCATCCTCAGCCATATATTTGGCATCCAAGGAATCCCATAGTTCTTTGGAAGATTCAACATTTTGATAAATATCAAAGAGAGAATCAGACATACCATTGAGGATTAAACCTCTGCAAATGCAATCATCATTCTCCCATTTGCTCCTCTTCCTCATTTGTTCCACAGTAGCATCATCCCCATCATCAGGAATAGGAGTGCTCAGAACATACACCACACTCATGCTTGAAAGCAAGAAGTGCATCTTCTTCTGCCATCTCCTGAAGTCTACCCCTTCAAACTTATTAAGCTTGGCAAAGTTTGAAGCTATGTGTTTCATAGCAGCAGCAGCCATTGATTATCACAGAATAGTTTACTTTGATTGTTGGTGGTAATAAGCCCAGAACAGGGTGAATATAATCAATGACCTAACTATGTACCAATGAATGGTTACCGGATATCACTTGGAATCGTGTTATCACTTTCCAAAGTAAACTATTCGACCCTATTGCATGGGTATCACGAATATCTACTTAGGATAAGACCAAATGTTTGTTATTGAATTAGGCACAAATCAATAACCCTTACGCATCCAAGTGTTTATGTTTTCTGTTATATTCGTTCCTCTCATGCACGATTTGATCTTCCTATTTATAGGAGAATACTCATAGCTAGTCAAATGGAATTATGAGGATTAATCGGCCCATTAATCGCCTCATAATTATCCCCATTATAGCCAATAGTGGTTACATGACCAATTAAACGTAGTCATAAATGTAGTTTTAACTGCCACTTGATTAGTTCAGAGTAGTTACATACTCATTCCACAGTACTAACTCCAGCAGTACTAACTTAGTACTAGCAGTAGTAACTCTGCTCCAGCAGTACTAACTTAGTACTAGAAGTAGTAACTCTGCTCCAGCAGTACTAACTTAGTACTAGAAGTAGTAACTCTGCTCCAGCAGTACTAACTTAGTACTAGTAGTAGTAACTCTGTGAAGGATTGAACCTTCTGATGAGTTACTTCCAACCACTATCAGAGTCAGGGTAATCAAGGACTTAATGGGTGTACACTCCGTACCTCCAAACCCATTTCCAAGTATGATCATATCCCTCAATTGAATTAAATTTCCAACACCAACTAACTAAGAAAAACATTTAAAACATAGACGTATATTAAACCGGGTCCAAAGATTGCACATAATCAATTTTGTAACCAATTTTTTGAATCATTTGGCACACTTTGAGACAGGATATCACCTTCATATTAACTCTATTTTCCATACATTTTAGTTCGTTGCGAAGAGCTCATCAACGAGAACGCAAACAATCAAACCAACAAAATTATATACAAAACATACATTTACTAAAACGTGTACAAAGATTGCAAATAATCACTTTTGTAACAAGTTTTTACAAACAAATTTCTAAAAAACTAAAAATTAATTCATGCACGAATTCCTAAGCCACCACAAATATTAAATTGATTTTTTTTTTGTTCACGAAAAGTTCTTCGTGAACATATGATGTGGCACATAAGGGTTTCATATTAAATTGATTTTTTTGTTGTTCACATAAAATGCTATGCAAACAGATGACATGGGCAGTTAAGGTTTCATATATTATTTTTTTTGGTTCATTCCCAAGACGACACATGTCGTTCGTTTTGGTCGGGTAAGGTGCTATGCGGACAGATGGTCCATCTAGGTAATATAAAAAAAGCGGTCTTCTACAGAATAAAGCCTCTCCTTTTGGTCCATCTATTTAATTTTCGCTTTACAAAAACCTATTAGTCATTAATAACTTATGTTTTTAAAGGCATTCAATTTAATTTTCGCTTTACAAAAACCTATTAGTCATTAATAACTTATGTTTTTAAAGGCATTCAATGCAACTACACTTAAAAAATGTATGCATTAAATGCAAAAAGTAATTAAAGACTTTTTGTATTGTGGATGCTCTAAGTAAGTACCAAATAATTAATGTAATATATTGTGGAGATCGTTTGCTCGAGGCTTGTTAGACCTCATATCTAGGATAACAACAATAACAATGAACAAATCAATACGCAGCGGAATAAACACAAAACATTCACTATTATTGCTACAAGGTATTCCTCGTCATCATCTCTACTCTAACCAATACAAACTCCAACAGCCCCAATTCTACCTTGATCATTGGTAGAACGTGTTATCTACACTATAACAAGGAATCAATGATCCTTGAGGCTAAACAAAACTACCCTAGGTGTTTTCCCATAAAACACCCGTACACACACACACTTTTCCTGGTGTTACATCTTGACACACATTATTCTAATTCCCTGTGTTTCTTTATATACTAGAAACATTAGGGTTACAAAGGATATTCCTAGAATAATAGAAGATTTGCTGTAATCTTCTCTTTCTTTTGAAGTTTATTTCTTTGTCTTCTTTAGCCCTTCATCTTTCATATTTTGTCCATATCAACTCTAAATTATAATTCCCAACAATCTTCCCCTAGTTGATATGACAAAACCAATGATATGAAAGATGATCTTCCCCTTAATCCATGCATATCATCAAGGCTCTTCAAGCTGCAATCTTCATTATTCTCTTCTTCCCCTTTTTGTCATCATCAATTAGAGGACAAAAATATGCAACCTTGATCATTAAACCACGAATCAATATCACACGTCCAATCCATCATTCCAATGTTTCAAATTACTCACCATTAAGTTTTCCGCACTATAAATGAACTTGAAACAGTAGAAATCAAAATCAGCAGTAGTAATACCAACTAGTAGTAGAAAAACCTTCACCTCGATGTAGCATAACCTCGATGTATTGAAGAAGAAAACTAACCATTACCCATCCGATGCTGAAGTAGAATAACCCAAACTCATGTCTTAAATATAACTGCGAACGTATACCCAATCCGATGTATAAGGAGATCGCAATCTCTTGACAATGTGAACACTGAGCACAATAACGTAACTCCTTCAAGTGTTCGTCAATTCGTAGATATAATAAGAACATAAACCCAAATAATTCCACTTCATCTTCAAATAAGTAACAAGTAATCGTCTTCACCAATAAGAAAATAAATTCGAGCCATTAAAACCAAAATCAAATCCAAACATCGTCTGTGTGTGTGTTACTTCCCCTGTGTGTGTGCCCAATCTCCAAAATCAACTGAATATGCTTCCCCTCACTTTTAGAAGCCCATGCGCTAGCAGTACCAACCAGCAGTATAAACTGTTCATCCTCCAAAGCTAGCAGCACAAACTGTTCAATGAACAGTACTAATTCCAAAGACCAAGCAGTACTAACTGGTGAAGCCAGCAGTACAAACTGCTACATATAAACCAATGAACAGTACTAACTGTTGTCGAGCAGTACTAACTGTTAGTCACAGCAGTACCAACTGCTAGTCACAGCAGTACCAACTACTATGTTTAAATCAATGAGCAATACGAAATATTAAAGTGAGCAGTCGTAACTGTTAATTCAATAACCATCAGATCAGTAAACCATGTCAATACCATCAGCAACCAAAAAGCAGCAAAACTAAAGTGCATCCACTCAGTTATAAAACTGATTTAAATAACCCAACATATGCCACGACCAATTAATTGACCCGTACCCTGTAGCAAAATTAAAGTCGACTGGGTCCACAAGCATTAAATCAGTACGAGGTTACACTTTTAATTAATAGAACAGCCCACGTTGATTAGCTCTACTAATCGACAAACCTCCATATAATAATCAACAATAGATTCGGATTTTACCAACAGCAGTAGCGACGTCCACATATATTGCCCAATTAATTCAGTACGAGGTTCAATAAGCGATAAAGCTTCAATTAATTAACCATGGCTCTGATACCACTTGACCGGATCTACACACACTCCTTGTGTTAGATGTGATACGAAGAATTATACTTAGTCTAGCACGTGGAATTTACTAGCTAGCACTTAGAAGACCTTATGTGTTTTGTATGATTAGAATGAAACAAAGAACACAGAATAATAACTTCCAACGATTCAATATTATTAGAAAATAATAGGAGTGATCTCCTATCACTAGGGTTTACAACCTTGAATCTCTACAATACGTATAAACTCACTTTTTATCGTATGTCTATATCTATCAAAACCTTAACCTAGGCAATCCTTTTATAGACTAAGGATTCCTTTACAAGATAACTATCAATCTATTCTTATACGATATACACAATATATTTTCCATATTTATCTACTTTACATAAATCATAAACCGTCTTAACTTCTTCACTCAGCAGTCTTAACTGCTCATGTCTTCAACATTCTTCAGCAGTCTTAACTTCAACCTTCAACAGTCCTAACTGTTACCTCCAACAGTCTTAACTGCTTAACCTTAATTTCCTAACAATCCTCCCCTAAACTTATGATTCCTTCCCAAATCACTAAGTTTCTTCAAATTAAGCTTCTTCTTCTTAATGCTGAAAATTCTTTCAAACACCCATCAAGCAAATCTCTTAGATCTAGCTTTTACTTCTTGTGCAAGGTTGAACATCTTCGTTACCAGCATATTAGCCATCTCAGATTCTTCATTAGCTTCTAGTTTAGCAAATGCCAGCATTGTCAAAACACCTGGTCTGAGTGGATAGTATTTTTCAACCAGCATATATATCTCTATTCCTTCCTTTGTAGATACTCTGTGTACTCCGCATGTACCAAATAACTTCCAAGAGATATCCTTGACTTGAGCTTGAAATCTCCATATCGATTCTCCACCATCTGGTTCATATATTCTCTTCAATTGAACCCATAGTTCTTTGTCTTTATCTTCAACTGGATCAATATCTCTGAATTTTTCTTTCACTAAGCTCCAAAGTTGATTTAGATCTTCTCTGTCAAAGCCTTTAAGTAAATCTTCAAACAACTTATATCTTTCAGAAATATCTCCATGTCTAATAATTTTCCATCCCTTCATTCTACCATCAGTAAACACTTCCCAGTCAATAATTGGATGTTTGACCTGCAAAGGTTTAATGCAAGAAGACTCTGGAATAATCACCATCATGCTTTTGATCTTCTCATCAGTTAATCCTTCTTCATCAGACTTTTGTTTCTTAGCAACTTCTAATTCCATAGATTCTGCTTCCCTCTTCTTACCTGTTTTGACACTTCTTCTTGGAGAATTCAAAATAGCATAAGTTTCATAGAATTCTTTTTCAATTATAGCATAAGACTTTCCCTTGAAATCTTTCATTGAGTAATTTGCTGAGTTTTTCAAATAATGCTTCATATCCTCAACAAGTTCCTTCTTTGTAATGTAACTTTGTCTTGTACCCTGACTTCTGGCTTTCTCTTATTCTATGAATCAGATCATCCCATATTGTAACTCCATTCTTCTTGAGTATAAATTCCTTAAGCTCCTCTGTCTTTTCATCTTCATTTAATTCTTTATCTTTAAGAACCATTGAAGCTTGTGCTCTTACCATCACATCAGAATCCAGAAAATATTGCAACTGTTCATTGAATTCTTCTTGATCTACTTCATTTGATCTTTTTCTTTCCATGAATTCAGCTATATTCCTTATATCATCAGCAGCCATCTTCCTTGCAAATTCTTCATCATGAGCAATCTGAGCTTGTTTAGCTTCCTCTCCAGCCAAATCTTCTTCTAACATTTGTCTTGCAACCTCTGCATCATGATCAATCTGTTCTTGAGTTTTTGGTTTCAACCTTTTAAGCCTTTCAAGTTCTTGAACAGCAACCACTTCTTCAGATGTCATAGGTTTCTTTCCTTTATCTGCTCTTCTCCTTTCATATTCTTGTTCAGCAGAAGTTTCTTCAGTTGGAACTGCTTGTTGTTCTGACTCAGCAGTTTGAACTGTTACTTGCTCTGTCTCTTGCTCTGTCTCAGCAGTTTGAACTGCTTCTTCATTTGGAACTGCTTGATGTGTCTCAGCTATTTCTTCATGAATATTACCAGAACTTGAACCAATATCAAAACCTTGATTTTGTTCAGAACCTTCTTCATTCCTCCCCTGAGATGTTGATCTATCCTTATCTTCAAATTTCCTCACTTTACCAAATTTCCTCCCCTGTTTGGAAGAATTTTCATCATCCCCTTCAGAGCCATCTGAATCATCATCAGGGTCATCATCCAATACCACTCTTGCCCTTTTCTTTTTCAACTGTTCTTCAAGCTTCTTCACCCTTTTTGTTAGCTTTGTATAGACTTTGGCAAAAGTCTCTTGTGAGCTTTGAAATCCTCCTTGGTTTGCTTTAGCTCCTTCTCCAAAGTGTCAACCTTATTTACTAACTTGGTACATAAAGCCGTCGATTCAATTTGTGAAGAACTACCCTCATCACTTCTAGCTGTGTTACCTGCTATGAGAGGTGAATCTTTGGGCAAGGATTCAGTCACAACCCTAGTTAGACTAGGTTTAGACCTTCTCCTATAAGTGAGAGGTGGTTGTTGGGTTGTTTCAAATACTTGAGTGGATGTGTGATGGGGATCAGTTGGAACTGCTGAACCTTCACCCAACTCAGTTTGAATCATTTGAGGAAATAATGGAACTGGTTCCCCTTCAAAAAGTCTACTAGCCATAGTCATGTTTTGAAAAACCTTTGATTGTAGACTAGGCGTAGCAAAAATTTCAGTTGGTTCTGTAAGCAGGTTTTTCTTTTTATTTAAAATTGTTTGAACAAACCTGGGTTACATTAAAAACTTTGTTTTACTATCAACATTTGATGCCATACCCTCAAAAAAATATTTTGAAAAGTTAAAAACTCTGTTTGTAGACAAGCAAATGAGAGCAATAGCAATATTGCAACTGAATTGTTCCAAAGCAGTCTTTTTATTACTTAAACAGCATAGAAGAGTATGTATCAAAAATCTCCATTGGGGTGAAAAACATGCTTTTTGAAAAGTCAATTTATGTTCAGATGTATTATACCCCATTTTTTCAAGTTCTTCCCAAATTTCAGTATTTAGCATAGTGTGGATACCATCAGAGTCATTTAATTTAAGATGTCTCCTAAGTATAGACTCGGTAACAACAAATTTAATGCCATCTACTTTAGTATGAATTTCTAAGTTTCCATCATCACTTGTCAAGATAGATGAATTCTGCCAGAACTGTGTGATGTGCGAAACATAAAGAGTAGGAGAAACAGTTAGAGCATACCTTATGTGAGAGTGATTGAGAAAATCCACAATCTCATAAAATTTTGGCCCATCTCCTTGCTCTGTTTTCTCTAAAAATGCAACCTGGTTGTGACGCTTAACAAACTTCAAAACATCCATTCTTAGCAGTAAATATTAGTTAACAGCCGTGAAGAGTAATAATTTTGAGTGAAAAGATAGAAGATGAAAGCAATATTGAGAGTTTATGGAGAGAGTTAGGGTTTCAAGTTGACTGACTTAAAGAATATGGTAACTATTTATTTTAGTATAAGTATATAATAAAATAAAAGTTAAAATATCTATAAGAGGATCCCTCGAAATCCGTAATCCATCCAGTAAAAATCGCAACAAACCGCCAATGGCTAGTTTTTACTCCAAAATTAATTACAGACACGTCAGTCATAACGGCTAGTTGAACCGTACCAATATTTTGTACTAACCGTCTCAACTGTTGAAAAATTTTTATTGAGCCGTCCCAACTTTTTGAAATAAGAATTTTAAAATAACATGGCTCATACATAGTTTTTAGCAAACTATCAGCTATCAACGGATTTGATATGTCTTTACCAATAGCCGTTTGCTTTGGACTAGCCAACTCTTCACATTTAGATATGGTGAGCTGATAACCATACAATTTTTGGTAAATTGTCAACCATAAACGGATTTGATTAGTCTTTACCAGAAACCGTTTGCTCTGGACTAGTTGGTTCTTATGTGGATAAGACATGGTGAACCAATTACCATTTGTTGTATGCAAGAATCACATACTAATCTCCAGAACACCATTTAGTCCTAAACATCAAGCATTCATAATCCCTTGGTGTTTTCTCTCCAATCCTGCAATTGTTAGTCCAAAAACAAAGAAACAAAATACAAGCATATGACTAACAATGCACATAACAAGAAAAATTAATTTCCTTGTGTAACCCAAGCCAAAACAGACTTAGGCTTTCCTTTAGCATCAACATAATTCATTCTTTTCAAAACAGTCTTAGCACCATTGGGTTTAATTGGTCTCCATACCCAACATGCTGAAGCATTCACACCATTACCCATGTTTCCCTTAGCAGTGTTTTTATTCACACCAGTACCAATTACCCTGCTAGCAGTTGGAACTGCTGGCTTGGCAGTTGTTACCTTAGGTTTCCAAACTTGATTTTTTACCACTGCTTTCTCATAAAAAGTTCTTTTACCAGTTTTGTAGGATGGTTTAAAAACATTTATTGGATTTTGAACTGGTGGCCTTGGGTGAATCTGTCTCATAGGTCTGACAGTCTGAACTGCTGGTCTAGCAGTTTGAACTGCTTTAGGTCCAGACCTCAAAAGAACTGATCTGGGTATCATCTTATCATTCCTAGGAGGAGTTTTTGGTCTTTCTAGACACATGCTTTTGTTTGAATACCCTCTAACATACTTATCACAAAAAGCTGCAAGATGATCAAAGCTACCACAAGAGTAACAAGCTTTCCTATAGCAAACAAAATCCTTTCCTAATTGGTGGGATTTGAGGTCATTCCAATTTCTCTGGTTACCTCTTGGCTTGTTTGTGGTCCTATACATCTCTGCATACCTAACTGTTGGTCTAAAAGGTTTGGCATTTGAACTAGGCCTAACAGTCTCAGGTTTAAACATCTTTGGAACTTTTGGTTCCTCCACTTTAGCACAAACAGGCTTAACCACAGCCTGATCATCCTCATCATCAGAAGTCCATTCCTCAATTGTTGGAGCATCTGAGTCCTTAGGTGAGGACCTATCAGAAGACACCTTGTCCTCAGATAGTGATTTATCACTTGCACTTACAAACACAGGTTTATCAACTACATCCTTCTTAGGTTGAGGACTATAGTTAAGTTCAGGAAATTGAAATTCAGGTAGTCCTGTGTGTTCTAAGTCTATACCTTTAGGTGATGGAATTCCTCTATAAGGAGGTGGAACTGACTTATATCCTAGGCCTGACTTAGTTTTATTTTGGACCTGACTCTCAATTATCTTTTGAACACCTTTTGATGTGTATTCTAGTGTGTCTACACTCATCTGTATGTTCTCCTTAGCTTTCTTAACCTGTTCTAGCTCATGTTTTAAAACAGTGATCTCATTCTCTCTAAACATTAAGTCTCTCTTAACAATAATCATATCATCAAAAAACTTAGACTCATTGTTTTGATAGTGAACAATTTTTTTCTTCTAACACAGCTAAAGCTCTCTTATGATTTGCTAAGCTAAAAGCAGTTTCTTTTAATTCTTTCCACTAATTCTCATATCTTGTTTTAAGTGTTTCTAGTTCTTTTAAAGCTTCACAAGATTTAGAACATTTTGAAACTTGTACCTCAGAATCAGAAAATGCCATGAGAGCAACCTCTGTAGATGCTTCTGCTTCCTCCTCTGCAATATAACTCCAGTCAAATCCTAAGCCATCAATAGCAACCATGGCTTTCGAGCTTGAATCAGTAACCTCCACAACTCTTGACTTGTTTCCATATGCACTACTCTTTCCATCTTGTTGACTTAGCAATCTGCACTCCCTTAGTAATGACCTTTCTTGTGGCAGTTGTAGCACTCAATCTTGGACTTGTCATACCCTGCAACATCATTACTGTTTATGACAATCTTCTTGCCAGTCTTCTTCAAGAATCTCCTAGCTCTCAAACCGAGAAGAGAGAGCTGCCACTTAATATCCATCTCTTCAATATCATCTTCATCAATCTCTTGAAGATCTGAATGAGTCAACATACTTCCATTGTGCTGAGTAGTCAGAAAAGCACAATAAGTATCATCATTCAAAAGTCCACTAGTACTGCATGAGGTGCTAGCAGTACCAAGATTTGTACTAGCAGTTCCAACTGCTCCACTAACTTGGACTTCTTCATCAGGACTTGATGAACTGGGAGTTGATACAAAAGCCAAATTCCCTGAGCTTGAGCTTGAGCTTGATCCTGCAGACTTCTTAATCTCATGTTCAACTATCTTGAAGTTGCTATATAGATCCATTAAGCTCATGGAATCTATATCAGGCTTGTTTTTCCATACTACCACATGCATAGCCAATTCAGAAGGTAGACTTCTCAGAAACTTTGAGTTGAGATCTTCCTGAGGCATCTCAATCCCTAAAACAGCCAATTGACTCACCAGTTTTTGAAGCCTATTGAACATATGATCCAACGACTCATTGCTTGTTGAAGTAAAGTTCTCAAACTGATGCTTGAGAAGGGTCTTCTGGGTTTTCTTGGTGGCTTCATTCCCACCATATCTTGCAACAATAGCTTCGAAAAGAGATTTAGCACACTTGAACTTACTAAAATTCAGCAACTGATCATTGGGAATAGTCATCAGAAGCGAACTTCTAGCCTTAACATCATTCTTGTATCTTGCCTTCTCTTCATTAGTGGTTGGCTTTGTCTGCACTGTAATCTCAGATTTACCATCAACAACAGTTGTTGTTTCTACTGGGGTAAAAGAGTTTCCATCTTCAATGATCTCCCACAGTGCATAGTCTTGCACTTGGAAAAACTGCTCAATACGAAGTCTCCACATGTCGAACTCATTAGGTTTAAGCATAGGAAGCTTAGCAGCAATGTTGGTTGTAGATGGTGTTGTTTCCATGTCCATCTTTGTTCTTCTCGGATCTTCTAAATCTATGCATCAGCAACCTGTCTCTGATACCACTTGTGGAGATCGTTTGCTCGAGGCTTGTTAGACCTCATATCTAGGATAACAACAATAACAATGAACAAATCAATACGCAGCGGAATAAACACAAAACATTCACTATTATTGCTACAAGGTATTCCTCGTCATCATCTCTACTCTAACCAATACAAACTCCAACAGCCCCAATTCTACCTTGATCATTGGTAGAACGTGTTATCTACACTATAACAAGGAATCAATGATCCTTGAGGCTAAACAAAACTACCCTAGGTGTTTTCCCATAAAACACCCGTACACACACACACTTTTCCTGGTGTTACATCTTGACACGCATTATTCTAATTCCCTGTGTTTCTTTATATACTAGAAACATTGGGGTTACAAAGGATATTCCTAGAATAATAGAAGATTTGCTGTAATCTTCTCTTTCTTTTGAAGTTTATTCCTTTGTCTTCTTTAGCCCTTCATCTTTCATATTTTGTCCATATCAACTCTAAATTATAATTCCCAACATATATGTAATCTTTTAGATTTTCTTTAGATCTTTAGTCACTAGCAATATTATCCGTAACCAAGTGAAATCTTTCTATATCAAATCTTGTATTTATACATAGAGGTCACTTAACACTATTATAATATATGTCATCATCAAAATATAAAAAAATATGTTGCGTATAAACTTAGATAGAAGTCTTGTCATACATTGAATATGTAGAAGAGAAAAAGTTGTTGTATGAATTTGGATAAAAATATTGTCATTCATTAGAAAATAGTGAGAAAATAAGTTATTGTTAAAAGATATTATTTTGCCTTGTCTATTCTCGTTCATTATATTTGAATTTAAAGATGATTACATAGGGTTTACACGCTATACAAGAATGGGCCATGGGCCGAATATTACAAATATAGGATTTGTACAGGTTGTCTACTACAATATATGATACGTCTAATACACCCTCTCAGTTTGAGCGGGAGGATTTCGAACACTCAAACTGGACCGAAAATCAGCAAACAAAGGGTAAGGAAATATGTCGGCGTACTGATATCTATTGGAACAACTCAATTGGGGTTATGCTATCCTAAAGGGATGGGGCTCGAAACTATTGTTGTGACAACTGGTAAAAATTTCCATAATATTTATATTATTGACAATTCATTTCTGTGACTAGGACACCTGACTTGACCATTATGTGTTAAAACGGATTACAGACCTGCACATATTGACACCCGAAAATCTCACCAAGGAACAGTGAAATTATCACATTTCAAGATTTTTGTATTGAAACGGGAGGTTATCCCAGTTTCACACGGATTGACACCACACGTAAATCAGGAACAAAAATAAGATTCAGTAAATGTTAGTGAATAATAAAGGACTCGGGAATAAATTCAAGTATTACATAACGACTCTAGGGATATAAACTCTCAAATTAGAAACGGTTCCAGGACGGATCCGAATTTGACACAGTTTAGCAGGACACGGGTATTAATTTATCCTACCTTAACTAGTAATATACCCATTCCTAAAAAATTAAATCCCACCCTTCCACTAACACATAAACCCAAATGTCTGCTACCTTATCCTTTATTTTGTCGCCTCCATCTCTTCCCCATAGAAACACCGAACCATCACCATCCTAAATTCAGATACCATTAATACCTTTGACTTAGAAACCCTTGTCTTCATTATAGTTCATGAGCCAACATAGGAGATGACGCCTTAGGTATAGAGATAACACACCGAAAAGGGTAGATTATTCACCCAAAAATCCGAAAGACCATATGGAATTACTCTCCGGTATTCTCCTTAAATCCACGCCTCCAAGATGGATCCGAATCACACAATCATCAATACACACCAAAAATCTGAAAAGTTCTCAAGAAAAGGGTTGAGCTGTGATTCAATTGGAGGTTAGGGTTGGGTGATATGGAGCAGTTGGGTCTCGGATTGGAAGGTTCATCCAAGTATTCACTCACCAAGGAAGTCTTTGTAAGGTTTACTCTTGATCTTAGTTATGTTTTATATTTTTCCAAGAATCGTTATAAGTAAGAAATTTAGATCGAATTAATGAGTAAGAATTGTGTTGATATTATGGTGTTTCGACCAAATTAATGCCTAGGCACACCATTGTTTTTGAGGAAAGATTTAAGTTTTGATTGTTAGTGTTGTCGAATAGACACTTTGGAACATAATGGTTTTGATGAGAAAACTAAGTTTTGATTTGTAATATATGTCGAATAGGAAGTCTTGGAATAGAGAAACTTTGATTTAGTTAGTAGTGGTTATTGTTGTTGTCGTTAGAATAATGTAGGAACCACCGTTGCAAGGATTAGATCATTCATGGTTGTGTTGTGTTCGAACCCACTAAGAGGAATGAGTTCATGAACCCTTGGAAATATTGTGAATCAAATAAGCCATTAGACCTATGTTTAAGAAGTATTCGAGAAGACTAGGAACCACAGATTCATGGATCGAACTTGTGGGAGATTGTGGTTAGTGTAGGATTACTTGAATAGCATCTCTTGTGTGCTATGTTGAGGGTGTTAAGCATTGTGACCAACCCATGTATAAACCTAGCCATTGACTGCCAAGGATGAGAGCCAAGGTTAGTCGAATAGGCAAGAGAGGAAGCACCTCATCTAGGGGACAATTGAACCAAGTAGTTAGCCACCGTATGACCCCAAACCATGAGTAAGTATGCCCACGGTTGAACCTTAGATTCACTCATTTGACCCCGAACCTAAGACCTCAACTAGGGATAGCACCATTCGCTCAAAACAAACCCAATAGGTGCGATTTGAGGTCGAATAGAAACACTAGTGACATGTCAAGATGCACCCCAAGAATGACTCATAAGTGGTGAACAATTAGAGTACAAGAAAACTAAGTTTGAGACCTTCAGCTTCACCAAGTCGACCTATAAATGAGCCAAGAGGTCAATGAACAGCCACCTTTTAGATCCCAAAAACTTGGAGTCGAGTAGTACTCGATGTTGGTCACGAGGAAAGGCCGAAACCATGATGGGAAACCCCTCACAGTTGCGAAGCAGGAAACTCTAGGAAAACTTCACCAAGCTGGGTACTTGGTGCAAGTCTGTCTTTAACCTTAGTGAAATACCAGGCCGAGAAACCCAGCAATTAAGCCCAACTAAGAACTCATTAATAGCTATTAGACAACCTTGGACCAGTTTGTATTATGGGCCCGTGTACAGCCCATATAACCCATCAGGATTAGCTTCAAAGACAGCCCACTAGTAGCTTGATTTTCCCCTCTTAGAACCCATGGGCCTAAGCCCATTAGTACTCTTTAAGTGATAAAAGCATATCTCGAATAACATTTATGATATTATTGTCGAGGGCAACTAATATGAAACAATAGTCGTTACAAACTAGATTATATTAACTAACGTCTAAATTAGTATTAGCCGAATAACCTTTAAAAGATGTAATAGTCGGAACATAAAAGGGATACAAAAATTCATAGACTTATAAAATTTGGATAGACAGCTATACATACATGACTAAAATTATTTAACTTAAGATCACGTTAAAACAAGTATAGCCGAGAATCAAAAATGAAATTTTAATTACACTAACATATAGGAACTTAAAAGTTTGACTAGCCGAAATAATAGACACGACGCAAACAACTAAATGACTAGATTAATATATGCATATATGTACACATTGTGAAACAATTAATCTTAGGCACACATAGGAAAATAGGTAAATATACATATATAAGTAAACTAGATTAAATTAGGTAGTGAAGGTAATTATATCAAAATGAATTTCACGATGATTGTAAACCATAACACATGACGAGATATATAAAAATACGTAAGCACTTATATTCGTCATATTGATAAACAAGTAAATTAAAAGTGAACGTCACTAAAATATATATATATTTAACTTGAATGGATTAGTCGAAACATAAAACTTTAAACTAATATTGTGTAAATGGATCATAATAAGGAAACTAGTTAAATTACTCAAGTTAATGGGTAGAAACCATTAGGTAATGAACTTCATAAATATTAAGTCCTATTTTAAAATCAACACAGGCGAATCTAACAAACAATATAGGTGAATAAATATACATATCACAATTAGGTTTAATTCATTCATACCCTAGATCATTAGGTATTCCCAACCCTTCAGGTACCATGACTTTAGGACAACTGTAGGATTCCACCTCACCAACCTTTAGGAGAGACTTTAGTAAAACACTCACCGCCACACAGGTAACAACACATAGGTATACTAAAACATTGAAATTAAAACCTGAAGAGACTTGGATATAATACTTGAAACTAAGACATGGTTATGTAATTTAGGTTGCGTGTTGGTGCCGTGCACTCGCTAATTTCACAACGTTCACTGTTCAGACCAATAAAGGTGAGTTTATAGCCCCAGATTTACTTTTACTTGTTTTACAAATATGGGGTGAGAAACATGCAAAACTTTTATGGACCATAATGTTAATACTTTTATTCAAACCTATTGCGCAGTTAGCCTAAGCCCTAGAACCCACTGATATGCCCATTTTCATGAGCCGTTAATTTCCTTTGGGAAGCACGATTGCTTTAGATAGATCTATTGGGGTGACTCCCCCGTTCGGGTTGACCGGATAGGCAAACGAACGTAGAGCAAGTCGGACTTCGAGTGTATTGGGTAAACACTCGCTAAGGGCCCCTTGATGATTATTTATGTGTTAGAGATTAGCACACTGGACTGTCGAGCTTTGGTTGCATGAACTTAGTGCTAGCGCGATAGATACTTTTGTATGACATTATATGTGTTGTAATGATCATGTTGGTCCAAACTAATTATTTGATGACTTTAATTAAATCTATGAACTCACCAGCTTTTTGCTGACTTTTTAAGCATGTTTTTCTCGGGTGTGTGATTTGATTTTGTATGGAAAGATATGGCAAGGCAAAGGGTCATGGAGCTTTTTATCAGATTGGCAAATTATTATTGGAGACTTGTTTTTATGTGGGACCACAATGTTTAATGGGCCTAAATTCTATCTAAACTATGACTTATCTTTTGTAAAACTAATTTGATGATTTTAATTAAAAACGAAGTATGTATTCCATTCTTTATTTTCTTGTGTTGTGATTTCCAATAGTAGCACCCTCAAAGTTCTGTATGCTTCCGCGAACGTTGTAAATTTTGGGGGTGTTACAGATTGGCATCAGAGCCTAAGTTATAGAGAACTAGGTACATATAAACCCCAAACTATAACCATTTTTATAAAAACAAGTCCCTATGACCGCCATTTGCCTTGCTTGCCATTTTACTTAATGATTATCTGACTTGACTATTTGTTATGATTATGACTTGTTACTATAAGTATTATATGTATATATTTATATACACTTAACCCACACTAGTT
This sequence comes from Artemisia tridentata subsp. tridentata, assembly GCA_021014915.2. Taxonomy (NCBI): domain Eukaryota; kingdom Viridiplantae; phylum Streptophyta; class Magnoliopsida; order Asterales; family Asteraceae; genus Artemisia; species Artemisia tridentata. The sequence goes on along the minus strand of CP139509.1, from coordinate 362,897,619 downwards.
ATTATTACCGATATACTTACAAACTTATACCATGTCGTCATAGAGTATGTCTTCCCATCCTATCCCGCCAATTTCACCAAATCCAGAAGACCCATACATGCAAGTGCTGCAAGCCTACAATGCACCGGATCCTGACCTACTCGATCCCCCACTCACAGCAGCACTGCCTGATCCCAGTCAGCCTACAGGTCAAGATACACAGCCTGCTTCACATACTCTTCTAGTCAGACGTACAGCTCGTATGAGAGTTCTTGGTTATCGGATGAGGTACTCAGATTTTCTGTCAGCATCCCAGAAGAGACCTCGAGTTATCTATACAGGAACTTCTACCACTCCAGTGTCAGTTTCACCAGCATCATCTCCAGAGCATTCACTACCTCACCAACGGCTCAGAAGGGCTGATGACCTATATTCAGAAGAAGAAGAAGAAGAAGAAGAAGAAGAAGAAGAAGAAGAGGATCCTGAAGAAGATCCTGAAGAAGAACCAGTGGCAGACCCTATTACACTAGCTGAGCCACGACACGGAAAAGGGATATTGGAAGAAGTGCCTAGTACATTCGAGTTGGGACAGAGCTCCAGGGCAGCTCAGATTGTGGAAGAGGACAAGGATATGCCTCTCGGGTTAGGTTTGAGAGTTGCTAGCTTGCGAGCCAGGGATGAGGCTCCCGTCACCTGTGAGATTAATGGCATAGTGTGGAAGGATATTGAGTGTATTCATAGCACTCCACTCCAGGCAGGTAGTCCCACTTATGAGCCATCTTCACCTACTTTTGTGTCGCCATCTCCATCATTTCCGATTTCCCTTCCACCAGCTATATCACCATTGGCAGAAGAGGAGGAAGATGATGTTACTGGGTTTGTAGATCAGTTGGGTGCTCAGGGAAATTTGTTAGATGTTCATTCCGATCAGTTGGAGAGATTAGGGAGACGGGATAAACAGGTCGGCAGAGAACTTGCTGAAGTTCAACGGAGGTTAGGAGATATAAGAAGTGACCAAGCCAGGGTTTGGGATGCCGAATGGATAAATTGGCATCGTATTCATGATCTGGAGTCAGCTATGAATAGAGTCATGAGAGCTGAGCACGAGGATCGTAGAGAGGTATTACGGTTAAAGAGACGCGAGGCACATCTCGTGACTAGGGTAGGAAATTTGGAGACCATCATAGCTCAGATGGCACGAGAGTTGACACAGCTACGCATCAGACATGATGAGTTTGAGAGTTAGGAGTTGAGATGTATCTACACTAAACTGGGTAGTTTCCAGTTAGTGGTAGTAGTTTGTAGTCTTAGTAGTAGTCAAGGAACTTATGTTATTTCTTAGATGTTCGAGTTCGAATTTTTGTACACCCAACCATATTTTAATATATATGACGAGCTTGATCGACTATTTTGTTATGTTACCGTCTTTAGGAAATTTACCTTACCCATATGCATTACACTTGTGCCAATTGTTCAAATCTTGATTACCTCCATCCTTCTTATACAGCAACATGCCTCCAAAGAAAGTAACTAGAGCCACCCGTGCACAAACAACAAACCAAGGCCCCACTGGAGCTGCAGCAGCCCCACATGTGAATCGAGCCATGCTCGATCAGCTCATGGAAAAATGAGTGGCAGCAGCACTGGCTGCAGCAAACAACTCCACAACAGATGTTGGAAATTCAAGACCTGCAACAAACAATGCTCGAGGTTGTACATACCAAGACTTTCGGGAAATAATGACTGGAGATTTTGGAGGTACTGAAGGAGCAGTCGTGTTAGTCCGATGGATCGAAAGATTAGAAACGGTGTTAAGGATTAGTGGATGTTTGGAGGAGGATCGAGTTAAGTTTGCATCGTTCACATTTCTGGATGTAGCTCTAACTTGGTGAAATAACTACTTGAAATCATCTGGCTATGACGCTGTGTATGCAATGTCATGGGAGAGCTTTAAAGAGATGGTTCTCAAGAAATACTGCCCTAGGAATAAAGTGAAGAAGTTAGAAGTAGAATTTTGGAATCTTAAAGTGCAAGGCACTAACATGGCAGTATATAATCAACGCTTTCAGGAACTAGCTCTATTGTGTCCTGATATGGTTCAAACTGAGGCTCACTTGTTGGAGAGGTACATCGGAGGATTACCTCAGTCTATTAAAGGAAATATCACTACGTATAAGGTTGCGGATCTCCACGAGACAATGGAGGTAGCCAACAAGCTGATGGATCAGGTGATTGAAGATTCGATCGAAGCGGGTGTGAACAATAAAAGGAAATGGGATGACCATCCCCGAAACAATAACCACCCAAACAAGAGGCATGAGATTGCCAAGGTGTATGCTGCCGAACCTACAGAGGGGAAGGTCTACGTTGGAAGCTTGCCGTTTTGCAATCGATGCAAGTTGCATCACAAGGGTCACTGCACCGTCAAATGCAACAAGTGTCAGAGAGTAGGACACATGACCCGCGATTGCAGAGCAAGACCTCTAGCGGTAGCACAGGTTGCACCGGCAAGGGCTGGAATCACATGTTTTGGCTGTGGTGAAAAGGGACATTATAAGAGTAAATGCCAAAAGATAAAGGACCAGGGAAACGGTGGCAACAGAGGCCAACTAAGAATTTTGGGTAATACAAGGAACCCAGGAGCTAGCAAGAACCAGTTAGCTGGTGTGCCCCAAAGGAATAAGGGTAAAGATGCAGTAGCCCATGGCAGGGTTTACGCGGTGGGCAAAGTGGAAGCCTAAGAGGACCCGAATGTGGTAACGGGTACGTTCCTCTTAAATAACCGCTATGCATCTATACTATTTGATACAGGAGCATATAGGAGTTTTGTTTCCACTGCCGTTAGCCCATTGCTTGGTATTACCCCGACCACTTTAGGCAACGTATATAATATAGAACTGGCTAATGGAAAAGTAGAAAAAGTAGATACCATTGTAAGAGGTTGCACCTTAAACCTATCCAACCGCCCATTTAATATTAACCTAATGCCTGTAGAACTAGGAAGCTTTGACGTCATCGTCGGAATGGATTGGTTGTCGAAATACCATGCCAATATTCTCTGTGATGAGAAGATCGTCCGACTACCTTACGGGAATGAAGTATTAGTCATTGAGGGTGATAGGAAAGGCCAACGAAGCGCCTCGAGATTAAACGTTATCTCTTACGCGAAGGTCCAGAGGCATCTTGAGAAAGGATGTCTTCTCTTTTTAGCTCAGGGTTCTGGAAAGGAAGAAAAGGAGCAGGAGGGAACACGATTGGAAGATGTGCCGATCATTAGAGATTTCCCAGAAGTCTTTCCTGAAGACTTACCCGGACTTCCACCAAAACGACAGGTCGAATTTTGAATTGATTTAGTACCAGGTGCCGCACCTGTGGCACGAGCGCCTTGCCGACTAGCCCCAACAGAACTACAAGAGTTGTCTGAACAATTGTCAGAACTCTCTGACAAGGGGTTTATCAGACCAAGTTCCTCGCCATGGGGAGCTCCAGTTCTGTTCGTCAAGAAGAAAGATGAATCGTTCCGAATGTGCATCGACTATAGAGAAATCAATAAGTTAACTATCAAGAACCGATACCCACTCCCCAGAATCGACGATCTGTTCGATCAACTTCAAAGATCGTGCCTCTACTCGAAAATCGACTTAAGATCTGGTTATCATCAGTTGAGAGTATGGGAAGAAGATATCCTGATGCGTGGTTTTGCAACCTTACAACAGGTTTTACCTCTCGAGGGATCTCAAGAGGCTTACAACTCCACCAGGCAGTGTACCTGACCGATGTAGTATAGTGTAGTGGTAAGTACGGGGGATTGATCATTCTCCACAGGGAATAGTGTTCGTTAGGTATGAAAAACTACTCTAATAGGTCTAAAGGTTGAGGAAGATTCTTTTTATGTTTTTATATTTTTTATGAAAGCAAGTAAAATCTCGGGTTTGAAGGAGTGGGCGGAATTAGTTGCTAGTCAACTAACCCAAATAACTACAAATGCAAATAAAATAAAATAACAAAAATGAAAAGTTTGGTGGAAACTAATATGTAGAGAAATGTGTTTACTTAGATTTCCTTACTCCCTAACTATCTTTTACCGGTTGATTAGTGTGCATTAGTCGTGTGGATGACGGGTGTATTCCTTAATACCATTCGTGGGGTGGCGTACGTACTTCCCCACTCTACAAGCTCCTACTTCACTCCTATGTCGAGCCGGCTAGGAAGCTCCTAACATGGGATCACTAGAATTCGCTTGTGCATTAAATACAACCATAAAAACCTTTAGTACGCATTTGGTTCATGTTTCTTAAGACGTTCAAGCAAGTTACCGAATAGGAAGTTAGCCAGTTTTCTTAAGCCTAACATAGATAAACAATCATCCAATACAACTAATAACACACTAATAACCAATAATCAATAGCTAGGTTTCATTAGATCTAAGCAAACACAAGATAAATCTAGCCTAACATGTTAAACAAAAGACAAGAACAAGATAAAATCAAACAACACATAGACATATTGAATGATTAATTGATAACTTATCTTTCAATGTAACATGGAAGATCCCAAGGCAAAAAGCCTTGAAAAAGATGCTAAAATCGTCTTAGGGTTTTCTCCCAAAATTCCACACACTAAGTTCCACCTCAATGACAAAAAATTAGAAAACTATATATAGATTTTTGGATCTGACGGCGTCACATTATGGAGTGTGACGCCGTCACCTCGCCACTTTTAGGGTTCCCGGATGACCTTCTTGACGCCGTCCCTCTTTAGCTCTTCAAAAATCCATTCTGGCTTATCAAGGCTTGACGCCGTCGAACCTTGAACGTGACGCCGTCCCCTTTTGATTTAAGCCGTGACGCCCTTGATCAGGTTAAAGCGTGACGCCGTCAGAATTCACATGCTATTTTCACTGGCTTATCATGAGTAAATTTCACGTCCACCTTTTCTTGCCAAGGCATGACGCCGTCTGGGGTTAATTGTGACGCCGTCATAGGTAACTTTTAGCCGATTTTTGAGACTTTGTCGTTTTCTTCACTTTTATGCTCCAAAAACGTCCAAAATGCCTCCTTTTCCAGATTTCTCCTCAAAAGTACCTAAAATGACAAAAGGAACGATTTAGGGCAATATTTGATCAAATAAATACGATCTAGGGCTTAAATGACCCCTTAAAAGCGGTACACTTTTCGCTTCATCAAATACCCTTACACTTGAGATTTGCTTGTCCTCAAGCAAATGCGCTTTTATTCTAATCAAAATACAAGTTAGGGGTCTTTTAATGCAAACATAAAAGTAATTACAACAAATATTCGTTCCACTTCAATCATAATAAGCACGGAGATTACAAACTAGCACCTCACAAGTAGTGTTTAGATACTCACATCTCTCAAGTGTCATCAAAATAAATCTCATAAATGAAAACGGATAATATCTCTCACTACCTGTCATAGCAAATAGATTACCATAGGCTTGGGAAAGGATCGAAAACCTCCTCCACTAGGCGTAAGCACCTAAGATAAACTATCAAAGAGGGCTTTTAAATGGGTTATAACGTTAGGTGTAGGGAAAAGGAAAACACGGTTTTGTTGGATAAAGGATATTTTACTGGTGGCGAGTTAAAGATCTTGATTAATTACATGTACTATACAACGTTGCTAAGCCAAGACTAGACTCGATCTTAAGCTAAAAACAAAATAACAAAAACATAAGATAAATATAAAATGAAACGGGATGGTAGTCCGTATGTTTTTTCTATTTTTCATTTTCTCATTTTTTTTGTGTTTTTCTTGATTTTTTCGATTTTTTTTTTTTTTTTTTTTTTTTTTTTTTTTTTTTTTTTTTTTGCATACACTTTTGCCCTACCATCCAAAATAATACATTATAGGGGCATTGCATTCCCCTTACACTTGAACTTTTACATAACTTTACAAATACTAATCTAATGACTCGAATTAAGATAATTGAAAAACTTGGAGTACTTTTAAAACATTTAGCACATATGGGGGTAATAAATGATGTTCATCCCCATTACTCCATTATACTAGTACTTTACCCATGAGTCCCAATCGTCCCAAAACAATATGTACAAGGATATGACTCGACTTAGCAACCATGTAATCAACTAGATAATTAACTTGGGTTTAAACAAATGTTGTAACAATAATGCACTAAAAATGAGTGCATACAAGGTAGGCTAAGGCGATTTGGGTGTACATTTAAGTGGGGTGTAACAAATTCTTCCTTTAAGTAAAATGCTTAAAGGTCGAAACGAAAAGATAGGCTCTGAGGGGTGTACTAGGGGTATCGTGTACTAAAAATGAGTACAACGCAAAGGGTGTGGGAGAATTACTTGACCAATGTAGCCAATGTAATTATAACAAAAACACAGGTGTAAAACAACGGGTTAATCCTAATGCCTCTTATCATGTAGTAAATCTAACTACACGAATGTAGTCTCACTTGTGGCCTCGGAATGGTCCTAACGCAAGTTCTAGAATCTAAGTGCTACCGGTACACACATCATAGCATAAATGCTTTTCCTACCAATTCTAGGGGCGAACCTCACATATTTGGGGTGGAAAATTTTTAGTGGTACGGTTTTTGTGCTAGTCATATAACTCCTATCCGTGAGACGCTCATTAAGATCAAAGTTTCACTCCTATATGTTGTAAAAAAAATTTTAAATTTGGCACTAAAATTGCCCTAACAGGTATTTATCTCAGTTTTATTACACATCTACCATTAAACAAACAAAAATCAAGCGCAATGGCATTCTCTAAAATCGTACTTTTACCCCCCCCCCCCTTACACTTAAGATGAACATTGTCCCCAATGTTCAAATAACAAGATGTAAAAGCAAAAAGTAAAAGAATGAAATCAAATACTCCCCTGATTCGCTCGGTGGATAATGAAATTACACGGTTAAATCTTCCTCCAAAGAGAATGTTGAAGCTCCATGACTAATGCATCGCCACAAGCTTGATTCAAAACATTTCCTTGTCCAAAATAACCTGTTAAACCTGAGAAAACAAACACGAAAACCTGCATAACATCGGCGGGATAAAATCTATATATAAGGATATAATGCTTGTGGAATGATAACTTTGCAGATTCCTGGAGATTATAAGTTGGAGATTTTATTAAAAACTTTTTAAAAACAAAACTTTCAAAAATTTCTGAAAATTAAATCTGACGCCGTCAGGTTATAAACCCTGACGCCGTCAGAAATGACCTGACAAAAATTTTCATTTTAAGTTTCCGGAAAATTTCTGGAAAAACCTTTACCTTACTTCCTGGAAATCCTGCAAAACATCATTATGACTCGATACAAGCATTTGACTCAAACACACACTAATATGTATGTTAATTTATTATTATTACGATTCATGTTCATATGTTCTAATAAACTGATTTGGATTTCCCTTACACTTAACTTTTGCAAAATACCTTTATATGTAGTTAAGACGAAGTTAAAAACAAAATAAAGCATTTTCACAAATTAATTTTGAACATGAATCAATAAGAATAAAAATTAAACACACATACGGAAACAAATAAAATCAAACAAATAAACAAATAAACACACAAAGCAAATAAAGCTTGGGTTGCCTCCCAAGAAGCGCTTGTTTTTTTTCGAGTCACGAGCCTGACTCTACCCTTATTTAACGGAAATAGGGGAGGTTTTCCCTACACTTAGGATTAAGTGTGGGTGAAAGTAGCGATACACACCCTTAGGGTGGAAATATGCCACGTGAGGAAAGAGTGACGGGTAAATTATATGCTCAAAGGTGCGGGATCCTATCATCATAACCTTACCTAATTCAATTGGGTTAGTGGGCGGATTAAGATTTTCTCCTAGAAAGGGATCATCTTTTATCAACTTCGAGAGACTCCAAGTTAAGAATCCACTTTGACCTAATAAACCCGGTTTAAACCCATAATGTTTCTTGTGATCAATCATGAATGGGTGATGTAGACATGTAAGGTCATTTTTCACTCCTATATTGTCTTCCTCACTACAAGGCTTAATGTCCACTACCTTAAACTTAAGACTACCCGGACTATATGTTTTGATGGGTGGATCGGGACCTAATTCAATTCCTAAATTTACATCTAAAGATGGAAGATTAGGTAACGGTTTTGGTTGAGGTTCCGGTTCATCAAAACTAGGAACTTCCATAGAACTAAAAGAAAGGTTGTGGCTACAAGTATTCAAACCTATTTCTTCTAGTTGTGTTTGGTCCAAGGGCTCTACCTCTATTGGGGTTCCTATAGTCTCCTCAACTTCTTCCGGGTAAGTCACGGGCGGTGTGTGTGCCTCAAATGATGGTAGGACTTGTGGGGTACTTGGTGGGCTTATGTTACTTACCTCATCATTCCTTGTGTCAAGATCACCTATATCCTCATCATGTGTTTTAGTAGAATCTAACCCTAACATTTTCCCTAGTATCTCAAGTGCTTCTCTAGGCATCTCAACTTCTATATCCGAATCATAAGGATCATCCTCAATATTCTGACTGCTATATTCAAATTGCCCAAAAGATTCATCATGTGTTTCTTGAGATTCATCGTTATTGATCATAAAACCTAGGTCTTTTTTATCAATGTGATCATGCTCGGCTAGATCCTCCATCACATCAAGGTCACCTATGTGTTTGTTTTGTACTATGGCATTACATGACAACCACTTAGGTATCTCAACAAAAATGTATTCATCCCCAAACAAACTTGTTTCATGATCCAGGAAATTTTTATTCAATTGACTTGTACTAACGTTTGTTGGGTTGTCTACCCTATAATAATATTGGGCACAATCTTCTATGGCATCCCATGCTTTTTCAGCACTTAATTCTCTAAAGTCCCCATTGGCAAAATCCTCAATGCGCATTTGGTCATATTGGCCAACACGATAGTAAAAGGTTCGGGTTAGGGATGCTAAAGCGAAACTATGATGAGGGAATTTTCGGAGTAAATTTCTAAAACGAGTCCATGCATCATATATGGGTTCATCTCGATATTGTTTGAAATTCGAGATGTCAATAGGATAGAATGGCCTTTGTGGTTGGTGGTATGGTGGATTCGCGTACTCCATAATGGTGAACGGAAGAGTCAATGGAAATTACGAACAAACACACAAAGAAAAAGATAGACTAAAGAAATCCTAAAAATAGAAAATAAAAATCTCACTAGAAAGGAATCTAGTGAGTAGACCTATAAAATAAAAATTCAACCTAAACAATAACTATTCCCCGGCAACGGCGCCAAAAACTTGATGCGTGGTTTTGCAACCTTACAACAGGTTTTACCTCTCGAGGGATCTCAAGAGGCTTACAACCCCACCAGGCAGTGTACCTGACCGATGTAGTATAGTGTAGTGGTAAGTACGGGGGATTGATCGTTCTCCACAGGGAATAGTGTTCGTTAGGTATGAAAAACTACTCTAATAGGTCTAAAGGTTGAGGAAGATTCTTTTTATGTTTTTATATTTTTTATGAAAGCAAGTAAAATCTCGGGTTTGAAGGAGTGGGCGGAATTAGTTGCTAGTCAACTAACCCAAATAACTACAAATGCAAATAAAATAAAATAACAAAAATGAAAAGTTTGGTGGAAACTAATATGTAGAGAAATGTGTTTACTTAGATTTCCTTACTCCCTAACTATCTTTTACCGGTTGATTAGTGTGCATTAGTCGCGTGGATGACGGGTGTATTCCTTAATACCATTCATGGGGTGGCGTACGTACTTCCCCAACTCTACAAGCTCCTACTTCACTCCTATGTCGAGCCGGCTAGGAAGCTCCTAACATGGGATCACTAGAATTCGCTTGTGCATTAAATACAACCATAAAAACCTTTAGTACGCATTTGGTTCATGTTTCTTAAGACGTTCAAGCAAGTTACCGAATAGGAAGTTAGCCAGTTTTCTTAAGCTAACATAGATAAACAATCATCCAATACAACTAATAACACACTAATAACCAATAATCAATAGCTAGGTTTCATTAGATCTAAGCAAACACAAGATAAATCTAGCCTAACATGTTAAACAAAAGACAAGAACAAGATAGAATCAAACAACACATAGACATATTGAATGATTAATTGATAACTTATCTTTCAATGTAACATGGAAGATCCCAAGGCAAAAAGCCTTGAAAAAGATGCTAAAATCGTCTTAGGGTTTTCTCCCAAAATTCCACACACTAAGTTCCACCTCAATGACAAAAAATTAGAAAACTATATATAGATTTTTGGATCTGACGGCGTCACATTATGGAGTGTGACGCCGTCACCTCGCCGCTTTTAGGGTTCCCGGATGACCTTCTTGACGCCGTCCCTCTTTAGCTCTTCAAAAATCCATTCTGGCTTATCAAGGCTTGACGCCGTCGAACCTTGAACGTGACGCCGTCCCCTTTTGATTTAAGCCGTGACGCCCTTGATCAGGTTAAAGCGTGACGCCGTCAGAATTCACATGCTATTTTCACTGGCTTATCATGAGTAAATTTCACGTCCACCTTTTCTTGCCAAGGCATGACGCCGTCTGGGGTTAATTGTGACGCCGTCATAGGTAACTTTTAGCCGATTTTTGAGACTTTGTCGTTTTCTTCACTTTTATGCTCCAAAAACGTCCAAAATGCCTCCTTTTCCAGATTTCTCCTCAAAAGTACCTAAAATGACAAAAGGAACGATTTAGGGCAATATTTGATCAAATAAATACGATTTAGGGCTTAAATGACCCCTTAAAAGCGGTACACTTTTCGCTTCATCATATCCCGAAGACGGCTTTTAGAACTCGATATGGCCACTATGAGTTCTAGGTTATGCCTTTTGGCTTAACCAACGCACCAGCGGTATTCATGGACCTCATTAACTGGGTGTGTAAGCCGTACTTAGACAAGTTTGTGATCGTCTTCATTGACGACATATTGATATATTCTAAGAGCGAAAAGGAACATGAAACGCATCTTAGGTTAATCTTAGAATTATTAAGGGAAGAGGAGTTATATGCCAAGTTTTCCAAGTGCGAGTTTTGGATACCCACAATCCAATTCTTAGGTCACGTAATTGATAAACAAGGTATCCATGTAGATCCCGCGAAGATTGAGGCGATAAAGGATCGGGCAACGCCTACAACTCCTATAGAAATACGCCAATTCTTAGGAGTCGCAGGATACTACAGAAGATTCATAGAAGGATTCTCGAAAATAGCAAAGCCTTTAACAAAGTTGACCTAGAAAAATGAGAAGTTTAAATGGGGAGAGAATGCGGAGGAAGCTTTTCAACTTCTTAAGGAAAAGTTGTGTAGCGCACCTATCTTAGCCCTACCTGAAGGCAGTGAGGACTTTGTAGTCTACTGTGACGCCTCTCATAAAGGGTTAGGGGCTGTACTGATGCAGCGAGAAAAGGTGATAGCCTACGCCTCACGATAATTAAAGACATACGAGAAGAACTACACCACCCATGACTTAGAGTAAGGATCAGTAGTGTTTGCCTTCAGAATTTGGAGACACTACCTTTACGGCACCAAGTGCGTAGTATATACCGACCACAAAAGTTTGCAACATATTTTGGATCAGAAGGAACTCAATATGAGGCAACGACGATGGTTAGAATTGCTCAGTGACTACGAATGTGAAATTCGATACCATCCGGGCAAAGCAAACGTGGTAGCGGATGCACTTAGCCGGAAGGAGAGACCGAAACCCCTAAGAGTAAGATCATTAGGTATGACCATTGTCTCACCACTTCCCTCGGCAATTCGAGAAGCTCAGATTGAGGCTCTGAAGGAAGAGAATAGAATGGCCAAAAGCGAAAATGGGTTCGTGGGGAAAACGGATGGAACTTTTTGTTTCAAGGAAAGGAGTTGGATTCCACTCTACGGAGGTATACGAGACCTCATTATGCACGAATCCTATAAGACCAAGTATTCCATCCATCTGGGAGCCGACAAGATGTATCTTGATTTGAAAAAGCTGTATTAGTGGCCCAATACGAAGGCTGATATTGCAACCTATGTCAGTAAGTGTCTAACGTGTTCCAAGGTAAAGGCTGAACACCAGAGTCCGTCAGGTTTGCTAGTACAACCTAAAATCCCAGAATGGAAATGGGAACGTATAACCATGGACTTCATCACCAAATTTCCCAGAATATCAAGTGGCTATGACACCATTTGGGTGATAGTCGACCGCCTCGCCAAATCCGCTCACTTTCTACCAATTAAGGAAAACGCCAGTATGGACAAGCTTGCACAGCTTTATGTGAAAGAAATAGTTGCTCGACATGGAGTTCCACTTTCAATCATATCTGACCGAGATAGTCGTTTTACGTCAAATTTTTGGAGATCACTGCAAGATGCATTAGGAACTGACCTAGATATGAGCAAATCATATCTTCCACAAACAGATGGTCAGAGTGAAAGAACCATCCAAACCCTAGAAGATATGCTGAGAGCGTGTGTGATAGACTTCGGTAACAGTTGGGATAGACACCTACCGTTAGCTAAATTTTCTTACAATAATAGTTATCACACCAGCATTAAAGCTGCACCATATGAGGCACTATATGGCAGAAAATGCAGATCCCCGATCTGCTGGGCTGAAATTGGAGAGAGCCAACTCACCGGTCCAGAATTAGTGCAAGAGACTACAAAAAAGATCGTGCAGATCAAGAGCCGAATGCAAGCAGCCCGAGATCGTCAGAAAAGCTATGCTGACAAAAGACAAAAACCACTTGAGTTTCAAGTTGGAGATCGTGTCATGCTAAAAGTATCGCCATGGAAGGGCGTGATCCGTTTCGGGAAATGTGGAAAGCTAAACCCTCGATATATTGGTCCTTTCAAAATTCTCACGAGAATAGGACCAGTAGCTTACCGACTTGAGTTACCTCAGGAACTCAGTTCCGTGCACAACGTGTTCCACGTGAGCAATTTAAAGAAGTGTCTTTCTGACGAAACCCACGCCATTCCTTTGGAAGAAATTTAAGTTGACGAAAGATTGAATTTCATCAAAGAACCGGTTGAAATAATGGACCGAGAGATCAAACGGTTAAAGCAAAGCCGTATCCCTATTGTCAAAGTTCGTTGGAACTCCCGTAGAGGTCCCGAGTACACATGGGAATGGGAGGATGAGATCAAACAAAAATAACCACACCTTTTTACACACCCAACGGGTAACCCTAAGTGTAAACCGAGGACGATTTTCGTTCCTGATAACGCCTAAATCTAACATGTTTTTTATAGCGTTATTGGTAGTTTTATATATGTTTTGTGGTTATATTTATATGCTTTTGTTACTAAATCGTATCAAAGTGTGTTTGCAAAGCATTTGTAGCCAAAGACAGGAAAATGGATGGAAAAGATACAAAAATGAGGAAAAAGGAAGTATTTGAGATTTCATGTGAATCTTGTGTCAAGTTCCGCTCCGTAAGGTACTTCAATGAGTTAAAGTCCAAGTAGTCAAGTTCATAAGCTTTAGGATAAAGAGAAAGATCAAAGAATCAAGAACTACGACCGAGAAACAAGTCATACGCAAAAGCCCAAGAAAAAGGTTCAGCAGCCATCGCCATCCGATCGGTCGCCGCCCGCAACCGATTCGGATGGAGTGAATGTGGATTTACCGAGAAGACCAACCGATCGGTAGACCATTCCATCCGATCGGTTGGAAGTCCTGTTTGACCCAAGACTTCTTTATTAAGGATTGTGACTTTATAACTCCGGTTCTAGGTCCTTCTTGTCATTATTCTAACCATTCAATACTACTTGGAGAGCAAGAGAAGCATTTATGCACTTAGACCCTTGGTGAGAGCAACTTATGGAACCATTTGTTGAGTATTTATATACCAATCAATCTAGAGAGAAAAAAGGAGAGATACACAAGTGCTAGAAGAGAACCATTCACAGAAATATACTCAGAAATTCGTCCATAAGTTCAGGAGAAGGGAGAAAGTCGAATATACCATTGTCATTGCTTGTGGAATCATTGTCTTTCACTTGTAATCTTATTTCCAAATCATTGTAAGACTTTCAATCATGGTTTCTAATGTTCAAATTATGGAGTTTACATTTATGTGTGCTATGAGTGGCTAGTGCCTTTGTGCACTTGCTTAGATGATGTGTGTTATTCATTGATTTGCATATGATTGTGATAACATGTTTTAATTCAATTTCAAGTCAATTCTAAGAACCAATTGTGATAAAGTTTCATAGTGACATTTGGGTAATTAAGTTTAACTAGTGCTAGTAATCTTGAGGGTTGAAAGAACTATTGTTATTCCACTAGTTATAATCATTTGTCTATGAATGATTGTTGTCTTCCACTATTCTTGATTAACCAAAGGAACTTAATTGTGATTGTAATGAAAAAGCTTTTGTCTATCAAAACGGATTGATTGTAAACCACTTTAAAGGTCGAGAGATTAATAGTTTGCTTTCAATTGTGACCTTTTGTCTATAATTGGTTACCTTTTGTATTGACCATTTCCTAAGCTTGTTTGATTAGACAAAAGAATGTTTTTGTGTTTGAGGAACACCAACTCATGAACCTTGAATTGATCTTGAATTGATTGGTTAAACGTAATGCTTGTTTTTATAAACCAAAATCTTAACGAAGGTTTAATTTGTAGAAACAATAGATTAGTGTCAAAACTAATTATCACAACCAACATGTTTTCTAAAAGTTATCACAATCATATTAGTCAATTGTAGTACACTAGTCTAAGCAAGTGTAGTTTTTAATCATTTGAATTTTCATTATATCATTACTACTTATTTGAGATAGTTGCTTTTAACTTACAATTCGATTCACTACACAAATCCCTGCGAACGATCCCGACTTACCATCAAAATCTTGCTACAACGGACGAGTATACTTGCTCGTATGTGTTGTTATTAGATTCGGTAATTCACCCCCTTATAAATTTAAAACTTGCACCGAACCGGGCACATCAAGTTTTTGGCGCCGTTGCCGGGGATTTTGATCGTGTTTCTGTAAGTTTTAGTCCAATTCTCATATGTTAGTTTTCGTAAAAAAAAAAAAAAAGTTTTACCGAGCTGCCCATCCGATCGGTTATTCATCCATCCGATCGGTTTTCCAAAATTTTCATTTACCGAGAGAACAATCCGATCGGCGGACATTTCCATCCGATCGGTTCCTTCAAATTAAATTTACCGAGAGATCTATCCGATCGGTAGACTGTTCTATCCGATCGGTTAGACGATTCTGATCTTTTCAAATTGTTTTCATTCTTTGCTCGTTTGTTTAGACATTGCCTCGATTCGTTGGGGAATTGTATGAACACTCGATCAACTGGAGTAGAACCAATTCCACCATTTTCAGATCCCGAACGTTTAGTCCGAAGACAAAGAAGAAGAAGAACACCCTTTGTTCCACTAGCCAATCGTGTACCAAGAGTACCAAACCCAACTTTTGATAACCTTTTTGAAGCCAAAGTCGTTTATAACCCATTCACTGACCAACCTTTTCCCATGGCTGACGATAGACCCATGTGGGAAGCAAACCGAGCCGTAGCACCAACTCCTGGAGCTGCTATTGTTGCTGTCA
Organism: Artemisia tridentata subsp. tridentata; assembly: GCA_021014915.2. Taxonomy (NCBI): domain Eukaryota; kingdom Viridiplantae; phylum Streptophyta; class Magnoliopsida; order Asterales; family Asteraceae; genus Artemisia; species Artemisia tridentata. The sequence continues at coordinate 362,882,096 of CP139509.1, read as the reverse complement.
ACTTAGGTGACAATTTCACCGTGAAAGGTCACCATTTTTCTATGATCAAAGACCGTCAATTCGATGGCCATTCGAGGGCCGATCCTCACAAACACGTTGCCGAATTCATTGAAATTTGTGGCATGTTCCGATATGGTGATACAAATGTAGATGCCATTAAACTCAAACTTTTTCCGTCATCACTTGCTGGAGATGCAAAAGTGTGGTATAACGAATTAACACCAGGAATCATCACTACTTGGGAGGAGATGAGGCAAGCTTTTGTGAGCCGATTCTTTCCACCTGCAATGTTTGATCGACTCATGGGAGAAATTCGTGCTTTCACACAAAATCCTAACGAATCACTCGTCGAAGCCTGGCTTCGTATGAAGGATTTACTTCGAGGTTGTCATGGACATAGTTTAGGACGAGGAACCATTATCCAAATCTTTTACCATGGACTTGATGAAACATCTCAAGGAATTCTTGATGCTGGAGGAATTTTTCTTTATAAGACTCCTAACCAGGCATATCAATTGCTTGAAGACCGAGTTCTTCTCAAACTCGACTGGTCAAAAGATGCCAAGACAAAACCCTTAAGAAAAACCGTTGCTTTTGCCGAAAGTTCTGATTCATCTAAACTCATGGAGAAAATGGAAACCTTGGTTTCCAAAATCGATTCGCAATACAAAGATCTTAGAGGAGAGATGAAAGAAATGCGAGATGGTTGTAACAACTGTGGAGGTAACCACCCATCATCAGAATGCGATGATCAACCCATGGATCAACCAAAAGAAGGAGAAGCTAATTATATCCAAGGAGGATACCGAGGAGGAGGATATCGAGGAAATTATTACGGACGAAACTCTGCTAGTTGGCAAGATCGCCGACAAAGGGATAACAACCATGAGTCCCAACCAAAAGTAGAGAACCAAACCTCACAAAATTCCGACAAGAAAACCTGAAGAAACAGATTTTGAAAAAATGATGAGAGAATTTGTCACTGCCCAAAAATCAACCAACGAGTTCGTCAAGAATCAATTTTTCAATCTTAAGACCAAAGTTGAGCAAGGTCAGAAAAATCATCAAGCATCTATCCAAGATCTTGAAAACAAATTTGGGAGACTCTCTGATCAAATTTCTTCACGACCATCAGGTTCGTTGCCTAGTAACACCCAAACCAACCCAAAACCATCATCATCATCGAATGATAAGACTTATCGTCCACCACAAACCAGAAATGAGCATATCAATGCTGTATTCACAAGAAGTGGCTTGTCTTATGATCCACCACCCAACCCAAACAACACCACAACTATCGATTTCGATAGTGAGGATGAAGATGAAGAATCCAAGAAGGAGAATACACCAAAAACACCACCAAAACCCAAACCCACACCACCAATTAAGGCTTACACTCCAAAAATTCCATATCCACAGAGCCTTAAGAAAGAAAGAATGGAGGAGCGTTATAAGAAGTTTGTTGAAATAATCAAAGAAGTTAGACTCAATGTACCTCTCATTGATGTTTTAGTTGGAATGCCCAATTACGGGAAATTTTTGAAAGAACTTCTTAACAACAAAAACAAGTTGGAGCAAATATCCGCTACCTTTCTCAATGAAGAATGTTCAGCTATTGTTCAAAACAAAATTCCACAAAAACTCGGAGATCCGGAAGTTTTCTGATTCCATGCATATTAGGAAACAACATCACATGCGATGCTTTAGCCGACTTAGGTGCGAGTATCAATTTGATGCCTTATTCGCTGTATACGAAACTTTCAATCAATACTTTGAAACCCACAAGGATGAGTATCCGATTAGCTAATCATACTTACCAATATCCTGTTGGTATTGCTGAGAATATGCTTGTCCAAGTAGGTAAATTCATTTTTCCCGTGGATTTTGTAATTTTAGAAATGGAGGAAGATAGTAGAGTACCACTTATTTTAGGAAGACCTTTTCTAAACACCGCTGATGCGATCATCAGAGTAAAAGGAAGAGAACTCAACCTTGGAGTTGGAGAGGATAGAATCACTTTTTTAATCGATAAAGCAATGAAATATCCACATTCCAGTGATGACACTTGCTTTAACATTGATGTAATCGATGAAGTCATTGAGGAAGAATTGGATGCATTACTTGAAGATTCTGATCCATTCATGACTATTTCAGAGAAGATTAGTGAAACAACTTTTGATAAAGAATTCGCTGATTTTATGGAAGTTAAGATTGAAGAAGAAGAAGAAGAAGAAGAAGAAGGAGAGATAATAGAAGAAGATTTTGAGGAAATCAGTTTTAATGATCAAATGAGGATCAAAACATCAGTTCAAGAACCACCGACTGATCTTGAGTTGAAACCACTGCCAGAAAATCTTGAGTATGCTTACTTGGAAGACAATTCGCTACTTCCAGTAGTCATATCTTCGTTGCTCAATGATTTTGAGAAAGAATGTCTGATTTCAGTTCTTAAGAAGCATAAAGAAGCTTTTGCGTGGAAAACTTCTGACATCCCAGGAATCAGTCCTGATTTTTGCAAACACAAAATCAATTTCGAAGAAGATGCCAAACCAGTTGTAGAAAGACAACGTCGACTCAACCCCAACATGAAAGAAGTTGTTAAAAAAGAAATCATCAAACTTCTTGATGCAGGTATCATTTACCCCATCGAGGATAGTCCTTGGGTGAGTCCTGTTCACTGTGTTCCGAAAAAAGGAGGAATGACTGTTGTGACCAACGAACGGAATGAACTAGTTCCTACTAGAACTGTCACCGGATGGCGAGTATGTATTGATTACAGAAAATTAAATAAAGCCACCAGAAAAGATCATTTTCCTTTGCCTTTCATGGATCAAATGCTTGAGAGATTAGCAGGAAACAAATACTTTTGTTTTCTTGATGGTTTTTCAGGATATTTTCAAATTCCTATTGATCCAGCTAATCAAGAAAAGACCACATTCACATGTCCCTTTGGAAATTACGCTTATCGGCGTATGCCTTTTGGATTATGTAATGCCCCCGCGACTTTTCAAAGATGTATGATTGCCATATTTCAAGATATGCTTGAAACGTCTATGGAAGTTTTCATGGATGACTTTTCAGTTTTCGGAAGCTCATTCGAAGCTTGCCTTTCTAACCTTGATAAAATGCTTGAAAGATGTAAAGCTGCACATCTTGTTCTCAATTGGGAGAAGTGTCATTTCATGGTAACTGAAGGAATTGTGTTAGGACACAAAATTTCTAGCGCAGGAATGGAGGTTGACAAAGCAAAGATCGATGTCATTACCAAATTACCACCCCCAACTAACGTCAAAGCCGTTAGAAGTTTCCTAGGACATGCAGGATTTTACCGTCGTTTCATTAAGGATTTTTCCAAAACATCTCGTCCAATGACGAAACTTCTTGAAAAAGATGCTGTTTTCGATTTTAATGCAGATTGTATGAAAGCATTCGAAGCATTTAAAACACAAATGACTAGTGCACCCATTATGGTTTCACCTGATTGGTCACTACCATTCGAGCTTATGTGCGATGCAAGCGATTTTGCTGTTGGAGCTGTATTAGGACAGCGAGAAGAGAAACATTTTCGTCCTATATATTTTGCCAGCAAAACACTCAACAATGCTCAGCAGAATTACACAGTTACAGAGAAAGAATTGTTAGCCGTTGTTTTCGCTTTTGATAAATTCAGATCATACCTTGTACTTTCGAAAACAATCGTGTTCACCGATCATTCAGCGTTAAAATATCTGTTTAAAAAGCAAGATGCTAAACCGCGTCTCATCCGATGGATTTTACTACTCCAAGAATTCGATATCGAAATCAAAGATAAGAAAGGAGCAGAAAATCTAGCCGCTGATCATCTATCTCGTTTAGAAAATCCAAATCTGGAGGAGTTAAAAGAAGATGAGATTGACGATTATTTTCCGGATGAAACACTCATGACTGTTGATACAGATGATGAGAACGAAATTCCATGGTTTGCCAATTATGCAAATTATCTCGTTGGAGGAATTCTAAAGAAAGGATTAACTCATGCCCAACGAAGTAAATTCTTTTCGGATCTTAAACATTATTATTGGGAAGAACCTTATCTTTTCAAAATGTGTCCCGATGGGATGATTAGAAGATGTGTTTATGGTTCTGAAACAAGAAGAATTCTCGATGAATGTCATCATGGCCCAACTGGGGGACATTATGGTCCTTCCACCACCGCTAAAAAAGTCTTTGATGCTGGATTCTATTGGCTGACTATTTTTAAAGAAGCTCATACTCTTGTTAAGAATTGTGATGCTTGCCAAAAATCCGGTAGTCTTTCTCGAAGAGATGAAATGCCTCAGAAGAGCATTCAAGTCTGTGAATTATTCGATATTTGGGGAATTGATTTCATGGGACCGTTTCCTAAATCACAAAATACGAATACATTCTCGTTGCTATTGATTACGTTTCCAAATGGGCTGAAGCAGAAGCTCTACCCACAAATGATGCACGAGTAGTTGTTAATTTTCTCAAAAAGCTTTTCGCTCGTTATGGAATTCCTAAAGCTTTGATAAGTGATCGTGGAACCCATTTCTGTAACAAACAAATGGAGAAAATTATGAAGCGATATGGAGTTCATCATCGTTTCGCTACTGCTTATCACCCACAGACCAGTGGTCAAGTCAAAAATACCAACAGAGCCTTAAAAAGGATACTCGAAAAAACGGTTAAAGACAATCCCGCCGTTTGGTCGAGAAAACTAGATGATGCTCTGTGGGCATTTTGCACGGCTTACAAAACACCAATTGGTACAACACCATACAGATTGCTGTATGGAAAAACTTGTCATTTGCCGTTCGAAATCGAACATCGCGCTTACTGGGCATTGAGAAACTGTAACCCAGACCTCAAAGTAGCTGGAGAAAAGAGATTTTTTCAATTGCATGAACTCGATGAGCTTAGACTACAAGCTTATGAGAACTCCAAACTTTACAAAGCAAGAACAAAAGCTTATCATGACAGAAAGCTAAGAATCAGAAAAGAATTCAAGGCTGGAGACAAAGTTCTGCTTTTTAACATGAAGTATAAGTTCAAAGCTCCCAAGCTGAAACCGAAATGGTTCGGACCGTATACAGTGAAACATGGATTTCCATCCGGATATGTTGAATTGCATGACAAACATGGTGGAAGTTTCATTGTTAATGGGCACCGAATTAAGTTATACTATGACAAGGAGCAAATGAATGAAGTTTCTATTCAAGAGATTCCTCCTGAATCAGAATATGAAGCTATAACCTTTATGTCACCCTTTCTGGCCGATTTCAAGAAAAACACTCCATGGACCGAAGATTCTGGTTATATCTATGATGTTCTACCAAGACCGTGGGAGAAAGTTAAGTTGGAATACATAGATGAAACTGGGGAAGGAATAGTGATTGGAAATGTGCTGTACGTTCCAAAATTTCCAAAGAAGAAGTCAGCACCAACATGAAGAAAGAGAAGTTCGAGTCCGGCTGATGACTCGTTAATAAAACAAGCGCTTCTCGGGAGGCAACCCGTGTGTTTGCTATGTTTATTTTTCATTTTTATTTTCTAGTGATTAAACCCCAGAGTTTTTTCTAAATTGCTTAGTTGAACTTAAGTGTGGGGGTGTATCACTGCCTTTTGAATAAAGCGAAGAAATATTTCATATGTGTGTTTTTAGATTACTGCAGATAATGATTTCGAAGCTTGGACGCTAGGATCAAGACTCCTCTTGAGAAGAAAATACGGTTTATTCTCTTATTTCCCTATTTCATTCTTTGTCGCTTATCACATTGAGGACAATGCTTAACTTAAGTGTGGGGGGGTGAATAGGAAAATAAGAATAGATTGTAGTTTTGAGCTGAATTTTAAAATTTTGTTTGCCCTTGTAATCTAGCCTTTTGTCATTTTAAAGATTATATTCTAGAATAACTGGATTTATCCACTGGTGAAATCTGTAATTTTGAAAATTCGAGATGTGTCCCGATTAATATTGCAATCCATTCTGGGATCGATAACATTTGCTAGCACAAATTATAGCCCTTTCCACTAAAGTGTGAGAATTTGAGCCTGTTCTATATATACAACATACATCTTTTGTGCTTAGATCTTTTGCTATGAGTGTGCCGGTGATTTTATTTATTCTAGAACTTGTACTTGTAAATCATTACGAGACCGTTGTGAGATCACATTTCGTTTGTGATATAAGTGTATATGCGTGATAAGAGGCAATCTTAGGTTTTATCCCAAATGGCCTTCCATTTTCATATAATGCTATATTAGCTAGCTACATTGGCTAGTTAACCACTCATATGGACCCATTTGTTAGCATTTATCTTTAATGCTAGATACCCCTAGTTACACCCGCCGAGCCTATCTTTTCTTTTGATACAATCCAGAAAAATTCAAAAAGATTTTACACTTTTTTTAAGCCTAGCCTTATTTTTAGTCAAGTCTTGGTTGGTTGCTAGCTATTTGGAAAGATGGATGTTATGTGGAAATCATGAAAGTTCTAAGAAAGCGTAAACTCCAAAAGTTGTTATCCGAGAAAAGTCATTGCAACTATAAGATTACAAAAAAAAAAAAAAAAAAAAAAAAAAAAAAAAAAAGGAAAAAAAAAGAGAAAAAGAAGAAAAGTCATTGCAACTATAAGGTGACAAGAATAAGCCAACGGGCTAAGTGAATCAAGTATGAATAAAGGAAGTATGGAGTTTTTCGAACAAAATGGCATGATATTGGTTTGTAATAGCTAGTAACATTTAGTTCGTAGACTTTGACTATTTTTTTGTTTTGTTTTTATGTTCAACCAATTTCATAAATATATCCCATGCCTTATCCTACCCTTTTTGACTTTGTGAAATTATTAAGTGTATGGACATGTAGTAACCATCCGATTTCTTGAGGAATTAACTAACGTTGTTAGCGATCTAGGGAGTATTTTGGCGACCATCCGTTATGCAAGTAACGTCGTTAGCAAACCAAGGTACAATCTAGTGACCATCCGTTATTTGGTGATGCAAGAATTCGTTGTTAGGGAGCTATTATGTTTTGCATGAGATAGTGGCACATTAGTCTTTTATATCCCTTTAAGCCTCAAACCCGAATAAAAGCCCTCTTTGATATGTATACTTGGCGCTCACACCATTTCGGTGTAGTTTTGTTTCTTGTACAAGCCTATGGTAATATTTAGATCATGACTGAGCAAATGAGTGTCATTCCGCTTATATACTCCAAATACAAATGAGTGTTTGAGTGAATTATATTTCATTTCCCTTTCGTGAGGTGTTTAGTAATGTGTTTCATGCAAGAAAATCATTTGGGTATTGTCAAACATCTCAATGATTCAACCATAAAAGCTTAAAACGATGAGTCTAGCTTGTACTAGTGCTTGATAGATTTGCATCACATTTTCCTAATCATTTGTGTATACCATGTGGATAATTGTTTTTATTTCTAGATTTGCTTGAGGGCAAGCAAAGTTCAAGTGTGGGGGATTTGATAACGCCTAAATCTAACATGTTTTTGATAGCGTTATTGGTAGTTTTATATATGTTTTGTGGTTATATTTATATGCTTTTGTTACTAAATCGTATCAAAGTGTGTTTGCAAAGCATTTGTAGCCAAAGACAGGAAAATGGATGGAAAAGATACAAAAATGAGGAAAAAGGAAGTATTTGAGATTTCATGTGAATCTTGTGTCAAGTTCCGCTCTGTAAGGTACTTCAATGAGTTAAAGTCCAAGTAGTCAAGTTCATAAGCTTTAGGATAAAGAGAAAGATCAAAGAATCAAGAACTACGACCGAGAAACAAGTCATACGCAAAAGCCCAAGAAAAAGGTTCAGCAGCCATCGCCATCCGATCGGTCGCCGCCCGCAACCGATTCGGATGGAGTGAATGTGGATTTACCGAGAAGACCAACCGATCGGTAGACCATTCCATCCGATCGGTTGGAAGTCGCTGTTTGACCCAAGACTTCTTTATTAAGGATTGTGACTTTATAACTCCGGTTCTAGGTCCTTCTTGTCATTATTCTAACCATTCAATACTACTTGGAGAGCAAGAGAAGCATTTATGCACTTAGACCCTTGGTGAGAGCAACTTATGGAACCATTTGTTGAGTATTTATATACCAATCAATCTAGAGAGAAAAAAGGAGAGATACACAAGTGCTAGAAGAGAACCATTCACAGAAATATACTCAGAAATTCGTCCATAAGTCCAGGAGAAGGGAGAAAGTCGAATATACCATTTTCATTGCTTGTGGAATCATTGTCTTTCACTTGTAATCTTATTTCCAAATCATTGTAAGACTTTCAATCATGGTTTCTAATATTCAAATTATGGAGTTTACATTTATGTGTGCTATGAGTGGCTAGTGCCTTTGTGCACTTGCTTAGATGATGTGTGTTATTCATTGATTTGCATATGATTGTGATAACATGTTTTAATTCAATTTCAAGTCAATTCTAAGAACCAATTGTGATAAAGTTTCATAGTGACATTTGGGTAATTAAGTTTAACTAGTGCTAGTAATCTTGAGGGTTGAAAGAACTATTGTTATTCCACTAGTTATAATCATTTGTCTATGAATGATTGTTGTCTTCCACTATTCTTGATTAACCAAAGGAACTTAATTGTGATTGTAATGAAAAAGCTTTTGTCTATCAAAACGGATTGATTGTAAACCACTTTAAAGGTCGAGAGATTAATAATTTGCTTTCAATTGTGACCTTTTGTCTATAATTGGTTACCTTTTGTATTGACCATTTCCTAAGCTTGTTTGATTAGACAAAAGAATGTTTTTGTGTTTGAGGAACACCAACTCATGAACCTTGAATTGATCTTGAATTGATTGGTTAAACGTAATGCTTGTTTTTATAAACCAAAATCTTGACGAAGGTTTAATTTGTAGAAACAATAGATTAGTGTCAAAACTAATTATCACAACCAACATGTTTTCTAAAAGTTATCACAATCATATTAGTCAATTGTAGTACACTAGTCTAAGCAAGTGTAGTTTTTAATCATTTGAATTTTCATTATATCATTACTACTTATTTGAGATAGTTGCTTTTAACTTACAATTCGATTCACTACACAAATCCCTGCGAACGATCCCGACTTACCATCAAAATCTTGCTACAACGGACGAGTATACTTGCTCGTATGTGTTGTTATTAGATTCGGTAATTCACCCCCTTATAAATTTAAAACTTGCACCGAACCGGGCACATCAGTTCCTAAGACGGGGAGGATATGAAAACTGGTAAAAATTTCCCTAATATTTATATTATTGACAATTCATTTCTGTGACTAGGACACCTGACTTGACCATTATGTGTTAAAACGGATAACAGACCTGCACATATTGACACCCGGAAATCTCACCAAGGAACAGTGAAATTATCACATTTCATGATTTACTCATGATTTTTGTATTTAAATGGGAGGTTATCCCAGTTTGACACGGATTGACACCACACGCAAACCAGGAACAAAAATAAGATTCAGAAAATTTTAGTGAACGAGGATGGTTACCCGCGCGTTGCTGCGGGGTGCTTGTATATGAAAGATTTAGCGCGAATGTAGTTGCAAAAAAGAAAGGAGGCGTTTGAAATAAAAGTAAAAACCTGCTAACATCGAACTGCAGATACATTTTCTTCTAATAATGTAGTGTCTAGCAAAATTAAAGAAAATAGAATAGAAAATAAGTACCTAAAAATGCTACTTCCACACTTTTATACTACTTCCACATGTACCGGGTATTTGCTAGTTCCACACCCCGGCTTTGTAACTACAGGGATTTATGAGTGCAACTACAGTTCCATGAACAGTATTTTAGTTTCCACACTTTTACTTTCCACACTCTTTTTATTCCCGCGTATTTTTTCTTCTCATATACATTTGTTCCTGAATCGAAGAAAAAATACGCGGCAAAAAAAAAGTGTTGAAAGGAAAACAGCGTTCATCTTGGTACTTAATCCCCTAATGTGGAAGTAGTACAAGAGTGTGGAAATAGCATTTTGAGCATTGTAGGAAAAAGGGGGCCAGGTTGTGGTATAAAGTGGCTGTATTTGAAGAGTGTGACAATAGCAATATTTTTATACCAAACCTCTCATATAAGTTATAAAAAAGGCGTGGTCGGGTTGCAAAGAAACAGTTCCGGGTCCCGTGATAAACTAAAAACTAAGCTGTTTTAGTACAACAATACATATGTATATGTATGTTTTTATATTTGGTGAATGCTATGATAGTTGTCAAAGTTTATGGGGCACTTATGTTACATTGAGAAATTTATAGTTGCTGTTCTAGAACCTAAACTCCATATTTCTGCATGGGAAACTAAACCATTGCTGGTAGAATCAATGCCTCATTTAAGTTTTGTAATGATTAAACCGGTTGTATTAGACCCGAAATATATTAGAAAGAGTGTATCACTAATTATATATAGAGTAATTGTTAATAAGTTTTTAAAACCCGAAGCATCTACCTAACAAAAAAATCTATTCAATGGATGAAAACACTCCTCTAATCAATGAACTGAAAGATGTTGCTGGATCACAAAAGTTGCATCAATGCTTTAAGTTTCTTTTTATGCAGGAACACATGGAAGAAGAAGCATCCCTGTTGTGGGTTCGTGAAAAGTGTGATCAGTTTGAAGCAAAGATTGCAAAGCTCCAACAGCGAATGGAAGAAGTCTTATCATTAGATCACGATGTGGAAGAGGCAGGTGGTGATACCTATGAGTGTCTCCGTCAAAAGCAAGTGAGGGATCGTAAGAGGTTGGAGGTGTTTATGGGTTTGCAGATTGAAGTTCGTGATGGTCTGAGGGAGAATCAGGAGCATATGGATATTATGGATATTTATGATTAGCTTGTGGCTGCACAGCCTCTTTTGGTGGGTTTTAATATGGTTTGGTTATTAGTTTTTTGTATATGGAACTGGCTTGTAATGATGAACACGTATCTATAATCTAAGTTTGTGTTTTATTACGTAATTTGTTTACTATGTTATGAACTTTTGTCACTGAGTAGTTGTTGTTACTATCATATCTGATTTTCATTTTGTTAAAGATTTGTTGACTAATCAATGTGAAGGTGTTGCTGAAGTATAAATGAAAGGAGCAAAAGAAAGTGTTGCTTCTTGTAGACAGATTTTGTGTGAATTAGATAGTATATGATTGTCTGCAAGAAATATTGGCTGGTGTTTAGGTCTTTGTTGCTTTGGATTTAATCAAGTTTTGTATTTATGGTTGTTGCAATGTATCATGTGATGATTGTCTTGCTGTTTAGAAGATAGCGCTATTTTGGTATTAAGGTGAACTACAGATGTGATAATAGGTAATGGTTTGTTGCTGCTTTTTTTTAGCACAATGAAGCAACAGGTATGCAAAGCATAAGGTGTGTGTTGTTTAAGGATAATGGTAGGCTAATTAGTTTGTTGGCAGAGCTGAGTTTTGTTGATGTTAAGAATATTTTTTTAAGAGTTGCCAAGTGTGGGATGGTTTTGGTGTAGGTGAATTTTATATTCTCGTTATTAATATACACAGATGTGTTTGTATTAGATGTTATGTGATAGCTGGTTCATCGATTTGATGATGTGTTTAACTATTGGTGTTGACTAGGTTAGCATTCTTTGTTTGGTTCATAAACTTATGTTCATGTAATTTTCTTTTCTAGATGTTTCATTGTTCATTAATTTTATATTAAGAGTCAGTCTTGAAGGTGGAAATTCTGAGATGTAATATGCTGCATACTTTTGTTGTATAATTGGAATTTAAATTTTAGGAAATAATCCAAATTATATCATTGGTTGATAGCGTAATGAAGATCAATTTATGTCTGGAGTATCTATAAACTACATTTTTAGATGTTCTGTTGTGCCCAGGTATGTTCATCATATGACCTGCATTAGTAGGCTTTCCTGTGTTTTGTGCGGCAGCAGTGTTAGTGGTTTCCTGTGTTTTGTGCAGCAGCAGTGTTCATACGTTTTTGTTTCTGGGTGAAGTTCCAAAGTTTTGAAGAAACAAATGATTTTAAACCAACCAAATAAATGAATGGATTTTTATTTACATAAGGAAAAGTTACATAAAGAAAATGTTAACAAACATTACTGACTTCTACGATTTTAATGTGCTATAGTGGGTCTACTTTATACATCATTATTTGCTAAGTTAATAGAATGTGGACAACATCGTTACTGAAAGAGGAGGCAAAATTAATTAAACTTATGTCGGCGATGCTCTTCTGTCTTGTGCACCTCTCTTCAAGTCATGCAGTCAAACTTTTTGTTGTTGGTTGCTGCTGCAACTGGTTTCATTCATTTATAAGTGTATTTGAATGCCTGACAGACAGGTTTATATTGCATTTGTGATCTTTACTGCACTGAGAACATGAACAACTTATTTGGCACTTACGATAGAGAGCGGAGGTGTGCAAAAGGGATTGTGGTTTTAGATCTTTAGCAAATCCTTTTTTTTAATACTCTTATTGTCCTTTGATACAGAGCTGGTGTAACTTGTATATTGTTGTATTGTGATTGCACTTCCTACCGTGGCTGCAGCTTCTGGATGTCCTTATCTTTTTTGGCACGTGCATGTTAAAATGACAAGCTGCAAATGATGGGCATAGATTCTATCAGCCAAACAAAATAATTATTTAAAACCTAGATTAACGAATACCAGCGACAAATAAACAACTTTAATAAATGAGGATATAGCAGGAATAAACCGGCATGTCTCAAAGCAGATAATCAACAAAAGTGAGAAAAACCTACACGCGAAATATTAAGACGAATCAATCTATACCAACAACAAAACTCCTTTATTTGTTGATTTGAGAAAATAGACTTTTAAAGAATAGGTGCAGGAAATATCAAAAAAAAAAAAACCTAACGGGTGAAACGGGTATAATTACATATCTACAATGGGAAATCGTTATTAGCTTCCAAACATATTTACAAACCATAGTAGCATACCTCCTATTTGATTAAAAAGAGTAAATTACAATGATATTGCATAAAAAAGTAAAAATAATCAACAGGATGCGTACCTTGTTATTCTAAAAGGAAATGTTTGTTTCTTCGTGCATACCCATATATTTAATGCAGATAACATGATGAATAGTATACACCGAAATTCCAAAATCACCTGTGACACTGATTTTTTTTGGTTTCGCACTAACTGTTAAGAGTTTTATTCTATTGGTGATGAGTGCTGCAGTAAAGGCATGCGATAATTTTTTTGCATTCAAAGATGGTAGAAGAGATAACAAAAAACCTGAGGTGTGTGATAAAAAAACAAATTTTGTACCTCAAGGGTGCCCAAAGATTAATTGTTTTTTCTTTATCTGTCTGGAGCAAAAGCTTGTGTCTTACACTTTTAAAACTTGCTTTGTTTTTTGCATATTCGTAAATACAGATATATAGAAGCTACAAATCAACAGTATCATGCAGTAACAAACAAAAGCTGGGAAACGGGACAGGATACTGCAAGGAAGTGATTTGCCTCAAACCAGTTATGAAAACATTCTCTTTGGTTTGTCAGTTTTTTTTTCAGCAATTCTATTGTGCTATTCAGTATAATCTTTTAGAGAAGTGTAATTATGAGAACGCCAAAAAAATAGGATAATTATAATCGCAACAGGATACTAACTATTAGTATTGGGAAAATAAAAATATCAGACATTCTTTGTTGCTGTTATGATATTTAATGCAGATAACATGATGAATAGTATACACCGAAATTCCAAAATCACCTGTGACACTGATTTTTTTGGTTTCGCACTAACTGTTAAGAGTTTTATTCTATTGGTGATGAGTGCTGCAGTAAAGGCATGCGATAATTTTTTTGCATTTAAAGATGGTAGAAGAGATAACAAAAAACCTGAGGCGTGTGATAAAAAAAAACAAATTTTGTACCTCAAGGGTGCCCAAAGATTAATTGTTTTTTCTTTATCTGTCTGGAGCAAAAGCTTGTGTCTTACACTTTTAAAACTTGCTTTGTTTTTTGCATATTCGTAAATACAGATATATATAAGCTACAAATCAACAGTATCATGCAGTAACAAACAAAAGCTGGGAAACGGGACAGGATACTGCAAGGAAGTGATTTGCCTCAAACCAGTTATGACAGCATTCTCTTTGGTTTGGCAGTTTTTTTTTCCAGCAATTCTATTGTGCTATTCAGTATAATCTTTTATAGAAGTGTAATTATGAGAACGCCAAAAAAAATAAGGATAATTATAATCGCAACAGGATACTAACTATTAGTATTGGGAAAAACAAAAATATCAGACATTCTTTGTTGCTGTTATGGTAACGGTTTGTTTTTCTACCAAACGTTTTAGGTTTTTTGTGATCTCTTATACCATCTTTGAATGGAAAAATTATATCAGTTGCCTTTGCCATACATAAAAAAAAATACTTTCATTTATTTTTTACTCAAATAGATCGAACCTACGTGAAGAGGTAACTGCTAAAAAAACAGATGTATATTGTCATAAGTATATATATATATATATATATATATATATATATATATATATATATATATATATATATATATATATACTACTGTTGAATTGAGGTGCGTATGAAGATTTGGTAGAGGGAAAGCCTGCAAAGTCAGGTCATTTGGATCTCTAACTATGCGTTAGCTGGATTGGAGGTAGTTGTTTCTGCTTGCAAAGGAATCTGGTGAAAAGGAATGCATAGAAAGCCACTTTTTGCATTCGGTATGCCTGCAATGCGAATAAAATAAAGGCAAGAAACCGTAAACTATTAGTATTGACCTTTAGCATGGCTTAATAGGTGAGACGGTGCCTCGCTAACACTTGTTTGATCAATTGTTTGGTTTTCAACATACTTAGAATTGTCACCTGTGTTTCAAACAACGATGGGTGTTAGTATCCACACGCTTATGCGTGTTGTTGTGTAAAGGTACACATGAAGAGCTGGTTAAGCGAGATTGTGTAAAGCTGTTTGATTTTCAACATACTTAGAATTGTCACCTGAGTTGCGTGCTGTTGTATAAAGGTACGCATGAAGACCTGGTGAAGGCAGATTCTGCAAAGTCAGCGTATTTGTATCTCCAACTTTACATTAGTTGGATTCGAGGCACATGTTTCTTCCGCCACAGAAATCTAGTCAAGAACCGTGAACACAAAGTGACTTTCTGTACTTGATATGCCTCGGGTGCCAAGAAAATAAAGGCATGAGTAAACATCTGTTTGAGGCAACTGCTAAATTTGGCCCCTAAAATGCATAGAAATGCAGGGATAAAACATTTTGAAAGGAAATAATGGTAAAAGGCAAAAAGTATTAATAATGACCTTTAGCAGTTGTAACAATTGCCTTAATGCTTGAGGCGGGTGTGTCGTTAATACCTGTCTGGTGAATTGTTATCCCGACCATGAAGAAACTGCGACAACAATAAGAGCTGAGATAAGTCATGACCTTTCTTATTCGGAGTGATTTTGAATATAGGCATTTGTTTGATGCAAGCATTTAAAAAAAATCTGCAATAAAATAGTGCACAAATATCAGAAAGTCTTCGTCCAGCACACTTTAAGGCACTGTATTATACTTTTGATTATAAATTTCCTAGGAATAAGCCAACCAATGATCGTTGTATCACCTGAGCGAAGGAAATGGTTTGACCACGTACACCATAGTCACATTTCAAGAGCTGCCAATGAAATCATCGCCACAAAGGTATAAAGGTATAAACCACAAAAGGCTCATTTAATCAACCTTCAAAAGCAAGACTAATGTGATAATTTGTACCTACAGTTGGATGGGCCAATGAAGTTACTGCTAAAGCAGCATTATCAACAGGATTATACAAAATAAGGGCCACATTCAACTCTGAATAGAATAAACAGAAGTAAACAACCACTAACTAATCTGGATATTCATATTACACCGTTTCAGTCGATGGCTGCTGAAGAAAGTGTTGATCAGCGGCATATGTAAGTCGGTTGCAACACAATGACGTTCCAGGCGAAATTGGCGGGCTGTTAGACGCGGCAGTCGTACCGAAATATCAGCTGCTGAGAATTGAAAACACAAAAAAATAAAGATAAATTCTACATTGCATAAAAAAAATAGCACAGAAAATTGTAGCAACTATAGAAAACAAAGTAACCTTCGGAAACACCAAGGCTTGCTGTATTAGCAGCTGCACCACAATGATCTTTCAGCCGAAGCTGCGGGGCTATCAGCCACGCATTTTGTGCCGAAATATTAGCTGCAAGCAATTGAAAAGACAAAGCAACACCTAATAAAGTAATTGGTGCAGAAATTATAAAGGATAAAAGACTAATTTTATCAACCTTGAAAATCAACACTAACGGGATGATCTACATCTGCAGCTGGACAAGGCAATGAACTTGGTGGTAGAGCAGTACCATCAAGAGAATGTGCCGAAATGGGAGCCGCATCCGTTGGCACATATGTTCCCCCCCCCAGCGCGTTTACACACAGGTGTGGCTGCATTTTTTTAACAGATACGCAAATATGGATGTTTGCTTTTGCCATCAGGAAAATATTTAAAATTAGGACCCTGTGAACAGAGTCAACAGAAGTAAGCAATCACTAACCAATATGGATATTCACATTCGATCGTTTCAGTCGATGGCTGCCAAATAAGCTGTTTGTCGGTGGCACATCTACGCCGTTGCATCATAACGACGCTTCAGTGGAACTTGCGGGGCTATTAGGCGCATATTTGCTACGCAAATATCATCTGGTGAGAATTGAAAAGACAAAAACATAAACATAAACTCTATATTGCATAAAAAATAATACTACAACTTCTACCAACTATATAAAAGAAACTAATATTCACAAACAGCAACAGTCAACGTGAAGGAAGGTATGACATTGTGTTTAGTTTGACTTTGCAACGGGGAGTTGCCATAATCATCTATAGTTACCTCGTCATTCATTATTGGGTTTCGCAAAAGTAGCTTTATCATATTTTGGGCAAGGCGTGTAGCAATTGGTTTCATTCTAGCATATGGTAGAGGCAGGAAAAAATGGATAACCAAAAAACAATTACAAAAACTTTATAACTAATCAGTATGCCGAACAACAACGTTTTTAAAGAATCATCAACAAACGTATGCAGCCAATGTCACCAAAAGAAGGCCAAAATAACCTAGAGATCACTATAAAAGGTAAAACATGCTTACTTACACAGAAATAGTTATTTACATCCAAAACAGGCAACAATATATCGCATAAAACCCTAAACAAAATACACGATCATAAAACGACAATAAATACTATGAAAGCAAAAGCGATAGGGCCTAAACAACATAAACAACAACAACAACAATAAAAAAAACAGAAGCTACAATCAGTGCCTCAATAGATCCTTCACACACGATGAAACCACCCTTTTTTTTTTTTTTTTTAATCGGGAAAAAAAGCCAAACATCTAAATCAGATCCAAAAGTGTGGATATAAGCGACCTAATGACTATGGCAAAAACAAATGGCCTCAAAACAACCACAAACTTAAAAAATTAATAAACACACTATTCATACCACTGTAGTTCCCCTTACAAAGCACTGTAGTTACAAAATAACCCACAAAGTCGGATCGGAAAATGC
This sequence comes from Artemisia tridentata subsp. tridentata, assembly GCA_021014915.2. Taxonomy (NCBI): domain Eukaryota; kingdom Viridiplantae; phylum Streptophyta; class Magnoliopsida; order Asterales; family Asteraceae; genus Artemisia; species Artemisia tridentata. Next base: position 362,864,499 of record CP139509.1, on the reverse strand, counting down.
AAAATAACCGTCGGGTAAAGATACCAGAATTAATCATCCCGGATATCAAGGAAAAGAAGAGCATGTGAGTGAAGGGCAACAGTTCGATGACCCAAGAGCAACCCAATGCCTAACCCAAACCCGGGCTCAAACGGGTAGAAACAAAATATCGGGCGGGTCGCGCCATAAATGTATAATATATATAATAATAAAGGACTCGGGAATAAATTCAAGTATTACATAATGACTCTAGGGATATAAATTCTCAAATTAGAAACGGTTCCAGGACGGATCCGAATTTGACACAGTTTAGCGGGACACGGGTATTAATTTATCCCACCTTAACTAGTAATATAGACATTCTTAAAAATTAAATCCCACCCTCCCACTAACACATAAACCCAAATGTATGCTACCTTATCCTTTATTTTGTCGCCTCCATCTCTTCCCCATAGAAACACCGAACCATCACCATCCCAAATTCAGACACCATTAATACCTTTGACTTAGAAACCCTTGTCTTCATTATAGTTCACGAGCCAACATAGGAGATGACGCCTTAGGTATAGAGATAACACACCGAAAAGGGTAGATTATTCACCCAAAAATCCGAAAGACCATATGGAATTACTCTCCGGTATTCTCCTAAAATCCGCGCCTCCAAGATGGATCCGAATCACACAATCATCAATACACACCAAAAATCTGAGAAGTTCTCAAGAAAAGGGTTGAGTTGTGATTCGATTGGAGGTTAGGGTTGGGTGATATTGGAGCAGTTGGGTCTCGGATTGGAAGGTTCATCCAAGTATTCACTCACCAAGGAAGTCTTTGTAAGGTTTACTCTTGATCTTAGTTATGTTTTATATTTTTCTAAGAATCGTTATAAGTAAGAAATTTAGATCGAATTAATGAGTAAGTATTGTGTTGATATTATGGTGTTTCGACCAAATTAATGCCTAGGCACACCATTGTTTTTGAGGAAAGATTTAAGTTTTGATTGTTAGTGTTGTCGAATAGACACTTTGGAACCTAATGGTTTTGATGAGAAAACTAAGTTTTGATTTGTAATATATGTCGAATAGGGAGTCCAGGAATAGAGAAACTTTGATTTAGTTAGTAGTGGTTATTGTTGCTGTCGTTAGAATAATGTAGGAACCACCGTTGCAAGGATTAGATCATTCATGGTTGTGTTATGTTCGAACCCACTAGGAGGAATGAGTTCATGAACCCTTGGAAATATTGTGAATCAAATAAGCCATTAGACCTATGTTTAAGAAGTATTCGAGAAGACTAGGAACCACAGGTTCATGGATCGAACCTGTAGGAGATTGTGGTTAGTGTAGGATTACTTGAATAGCATCTCTTGTGTGCTATGTTGAGGGTGTTAAGCATTGTGACCAACCCATGACTAAACCTAGCCATTGATTGCCAAGGATGAGAGCCAAGGTTAGTCGAATAGGCAAGAGAGGAAGCATCTCATCTAGGGGACAATTGAACCAAGTAGTTAGCCACCATATGACCCCAAACCATGAGTAAGTACGCCCACGGTTGAACCTTAGATTGACTCATTTGACCCCGAACCTAAGACCTCAACTAGGGATAGCACCATTCACTCAAAACAAACCAATAGGTACGATTTGAGGTCGAATAGAAACACTAGTGACATGTCAAGATGCACCCCAAGAAAGACTCATAAGTGGTGAACAATTAGAGTACAAGAAAACTAAGTTTGAGACCTTCAGCTTCACCAAGTCGACCTATAAATGAGCCAAGAGGTCAATGAATAGCCACCTTTTAGATCCCAAAAACTTGAAGTCAAGTAGTACTCGATGTTGGTCACGAGGAAAGGCCGAAACCATGATGGGAAACCCCTCACAGTTGCGAAGCAGGAAACTCTAGGAAAACTTCACCAAGCTGGGTACTTGGTGCAAGTCTGTCTTTAACCTTAGTGAAATACCAGGCCGAGAAACCCAGCAATCAAGCCCAACTAAGAACTCATTAATAGCTATTAGACAACCTTGGACCAGTTTATATTATGGGCCCGTGTACAACCCATATAACCCATCAGGATTAGCTTCAAAGACAGCCCACTAGTAGCTTGATTTTCCCCTCTTAGAACCCATGGGCCTAAGCCCATTAGTACTCTTTAAGTGATAAAAGCATATCTCGAATAACAGTTATGATATTATTGTCGAGGGCAACTTATATGAAACAATAGTCTTTACAAACTGTATTATATTAACTAACGTCTAAATTAGTATTAGCCGAATAACCTTTAAAAGATGTAATAGCCGGAACATAAAAGAGATACAAAAATTCATAGACTTATAAAATTTGGATAGACAACTATACATACATGACTAAAATTATTTAACTTAAGATCACGTTAAAACAAGTATAGCCGAGAATCAAAAATGAAATTTTAATTACACTAACATATAGGAACTTAAAAGTTTGACTAGCCGAAATAATAGACACGATGCAAATTAATGGGTAGAAACCATTAGGTAATGAACTTCATGAATATTAAGTCATATTTTAAAATCAACATAGGCGAATCAAACAAACAATATAGGTGAATAAATATACATATCACAATTAGGTTTAATTCATTCATACCCTAGATCATTAGGTATTCCCAACCCTTCAGGTACCATGACTTTAGGACAACTGTAGGATTTCACCTCACCAACCTTTAGGAGAGACTTTAGTAACACACTCACCGCCACACAGGTAACAACACATAGGTATACTAAAACATTGAAATTAAAACCTGAAGAGACTTGGATATAATACTTAAAACTAAGACATGGTTATGTATTTTAGGTTGCGTGTTGGTGCCGTGCACTCGCTAATTTCACAACGTTCACTGTTCAGACCAATAAAGGTGAGTTTATAGCCCCAGATTTACTTTTACTTGTTTTACAAATATGGGGTGAGAAACATGCAAAACTTTTATGGACCATAATGTTAATACTTTTATTCAAACCTATTGCGCAGTTAGCCTAAGCCCTAGAACCCACTGATATGCCCATTTTCATGAGCCGTTAATTTCCTTTGGGAAGCACGATTGCTTTAGATAGATCTATTGGGGTGACTCCCCCGTTCGGGTTGACCGGATAGGCAAACGAACGTAGAGCAAGTCGGACTTCGAGTGTATTGGGTTAAACACTCGCTAAGGGCCCCTTGATGATTATTTATGTGTTAGAGATTAGCACACTGGACTATCGAGCTTTGGTTGCATGAACTTAGTGCTAGCGCGATAGATACTTTTGTATGACATTATATGTGTTGTAATGATCATGCTGGTCCAAACTAATTATTTGATGACTTTAATTAAATCTATGAACTCACCAGCTTTTTGTTGACTTTTTAAGCATGTTTTTCTCAGGTGTGTTATTTGATTTTGTATGGCAAGATATGGCAAGGCAAAGGGTCGTGGAGCTTTTTATCAGATTGGCAAATTATTATTGGAGACTTGTTCTTATGTGGGACCACAATGTTTAATGGGCCGAAATTCTATCTAAATTATGACTTATCTTTTGTAAAACTAATTTGATGATTTTAATTAAAAACGGAGTATGTATTCCATTCTTTATCATCTTGTGTTGTGATTTCCAATAGTAGCACCCTCAAAGTTCTGTATGCTTCCGCGAACGTTGTAAATTTTGGGGGTGTTACAGATTGGCATCAGAGCCTAAGTTATAGAGAACTAGGTACATATAAACCCCAAACTATAACCATTTTTATAAAAACAAGTCCCTATGACCGCCATTTGCCTTGCTTGCCATTTTACTTAATGATTATCTGACTTGACTATTTGTTATGATTATGACTTGTTACAATAACTATTATATGTATATATTTATATACACTTAACCCACACTAGTTATTATTACCGATATACTTACAAACTTATACCATGTTGTCACAGAGTATGTCTTCCCATCCTATCCCGCCAATTTCACCAAATCCAGAAGACCCATACATGCAAGTGCTGCAAGCCTAAAATGCACCAGATCCTTACCTACTCGAGCCCCCACTCACAGCAGCACTGCCTGATCCCAGTCAGCCTACTTGTCACGATACACAGCCTGCTTCACATACTCTTCCTGTCAGACGTACAGCTCGTATGAGAGTTCTTGGTTATCGGATGAGGTACTCAGATTTTTTGTCAGCATCCCAGAAGAGACCTCGAGTTATCTATACAGGAACTTCTACCACTCCAGTGTCAGTTTCACCAGCATTATCTCCAGAGCATTCACCACCTCACCAAAAGCTCAGAAGGGCTGGTGACCCATATTCAGAAGAAGAAGAAGAAGAAGAAGAAGAGGATCCTGAAGAAGAACCAGTGGTAGACCCTATTACACTAGATGAGCCACGATACGGAAAAGGGATATTGGAAGAAGTGCCTAGTACATTCGAGTTGGGACAGAGCTCTAGGGCAGCTCAGATTGTGGGAGAGGACAGGGAAATGCCTCTCGGGTTAGGTTTGAGAGTTGCTAGCTTGCAAGCCAGGGATGAGGCTCCGGTCACCTGTGAGATTAATGGCATAGTGTGGAAGGATATTGAGTGTATTCATAGCACTCCACTCCAGGTAGGTAGTCCCACTTATGAGCCATCTTCACCTACTTTTGTGTCGCCATCTCCATCACTGCCGATTTCCCTTCCACCAGCTATATCACCATTGGCAGAAGAGGAGGAAGATGATGTTACTGGGTTTGTAGATCAGTTGGGTGCTCAGGGAAATTTGTTGGATGTTCATTCCGATTAGTTGGAGAGATTAGGGAGACGGGATGAACAGGTCAGTAGAGAACTTGCTGAAGTTCGACGAAGGTTAGGAGATATAAGAAGTGACCAAGCCAAGGCTTGGGATGCCGAATGGATGAATTGGCATCGTATGCATGATCTGGAGTCAGTTATGTCTAGAGTCACGAGATCTGAGCACGAGGATCTTAGAGAGGTATTACGGTTAAAGAGACGCGAGGCACAGCTCGTGACTAGGGTAGGAAATTTGGAATCCATCATAGCTCAGATGGCACGAGAGTTGACACAGCTACGCATCAGACAGGATGAGTTTGAGAGTTAGGAGTTAAGATGTATCTACACTAAACTGGGTAGTTGCCAGTTAGTGGTACTAGTTTGTAGTCTTAGTAGTAGTCAAGGAACTTATGTTATTTCTTAGATGTTCGAGTTCGAATTTTTGTACACCCAACCATATTTTAATATATATGACGAGCTTGATCGACTATTTTGTTATGTTACCGTCTTTAGGAAATTTACCTTACCCATATGCATTACACTTGTGCCAATTCTTCAAATCTTGATTACTTCCATCCTTCTTATACAGCAACATGCCTCCAAAGAAAGTAACTAGAGCCACCCGTGCACAAACAACAAACCAAGGCCCCGCTGGAGCTGCAGCAGCCCCACATGTGAATCGAGCCATGCTCGATCAGCTCGTGGAAAAACGAGTGGCAGCAGCACTGGCTGCAGCAAACAACTCCATAACAGATGTTGGAAATTCAAGACCTGCAACAAACAATGCTCGAGGTTGTAAATACCAAGACTTCCGGAAAATAATGACGGGAGGTTTTGGAGGTACTGAAGGAGCAGTCGTGTTAGTCCGATGGATCGAAAGATTAGAAACGGTGTTTAGGATTAGTGGATGTTTGGAGGAGGATCGAGTTAAGTTTGCATCGTTCACATTTCTGGATGCAGCTCTAACTTGGTGAAATAACTACTTGAAATCATCTGGCAATGACGCTGCGTATACAATGTCATGGGAGAGCTTTAAAGAGATGGTTCTCAAGAAATACTGCCCTAGGAATGAAGTGAAGAAGCTAGAAGTAGAATTTTGGAATCTTAAAGTGCAAGGCACTAACATGGCAGTATATAATCAACGCTTTTAGGAACTAGCCCTATTGTGTCCTGATATGGTTCAAACTGAGCCTCGCTTGTTGAAGAGGTACATCAGAGGATTACCTCAGTCTATTAAAGGAAATGTCACTACGTATAAGGCTGCGGATCTCCACGAGATAATGGAGGTAGCCAACAAGCTGATGGATCAGGTGATTGAAGATTCGATCGAAGCGGGTGTGAACAATAAAAGGAAATGGGATGACCATCCCCAAAACAATAACCACCCAAACAAGAGGCATGAGATTGCCAAGGTGTATGCTATCGGACCTACAGAGAGGAAGGTCTACATTGGAAGCTTGCCGTTTGGCAATCGATGCCAGTTGCATCACAAGGGTCAGTGCACTGTCAAATGCAACAAGTGTCAGAGAGTAGGACATATGACCCGCGATTGCAGAGCAAGACCTCTAGCGGTAGCACAGGTTGCACCGGCAAGGGCTGGAATCACATGTTTTGGTTGTGGTGAAAAGGGACATTATAAGAGTAAATGCCAAAAGATAAAGGACCAGGGAAACGGTGGCAACAGAGGCCAACTAAGAATTTTGGGTAATACAAGGAACCCAGGAGCTGACACGAACCAGTTAGCTGTTGTGCCCCAAAGGAATAAGGGGAAAGATGCCGTAGCCCGTGGCAGGGTTTACGCGGTGGGCAAAGTGGAAGCCCAAGAGGACCCGAATGTGGTAACGGGTACGTTCCTCTTAAATAACCGCTATGCATCTATACTATTTGATACAGGAGCAGATAGGAGTTTTGGTTCCACTGCCTTTAGCCCATTGCTTGGTATTACCCCGACCACTTCAGGCAACATTTATAATATAGAACTGGCTAATGGAAAAGTAGAAAAAGTAGATACCATTGTAAGAGGTTGCACCTTAAACCTATCCAACCGCCCATTTAATATTAACCTAATGCCTGTAGAACTAGGAAGCTTTGACGTCATCGTCGGAATGGATTGGTTGTCGAAATACCATGCCAATATTCTCTGTGATGAGAAGATCGTCCGACTACCTTACGGGAATGAACTATTAGTCATTGAGGGTGATAGGAAAGGCCGATGAAGCGCCTCGAGATTAAACGTTATCTCTTACGCGAAGGTCCAGAGGCATCTTGAGAAAGGATGTCTTCTCTTTTTAGCTCAGGTTTCTGGAAAGGAAGAAAATGAGCCAGAGGAAACACGATTGGAAGATGTGCCGATCGTTAGAGATTTCCCAGAAGTCTTTCCTGAAGACTTACCCGGACTTCCACCAAAACGACAGGTCGAATTTCGAATTGATTTAGTACCAGGTGCCGCACCTGTGGCACGAGCACCTTACCGACTAGCCCCAACAGAACTACAAGAGTTGTCTAAACAATTGTCAGAACTCTCTGACAAGGGGTTTATCAGACCAAGTTCCTCGCCATGGGGAGCTCCAGTTCTGTTCGTCAAGAAGAAAGACGGATCGTTCCGAATGTGCATCGACTATAGAGAACTCAATAAGTTAACTATCAAGAACCGATACCCACTCCCCAGAATCGACGATCTGTTCGATCAACTCCAAGGATCGTGCGTCTACTCAAAAATCGACTTAAGATCTGGTTATCATCAATTGAGAGTATGGGAAGAAGATATCCCGAAGACGGCTTTTAGAACTCGATATGGCCACTATGAGTTCCAGGTTATGCCTTTTGGCTTAACCAACGCACTAGCGGTATTCATGGACCTCATGAACCGGGTGTTTAAGCCGTACTTAGACAAGTTTGTGATCGTCTTCATTGACGACATATTGATATATTCTAAGAGCGAAAAGGAACATGAAAAGCATCTTAGGTTAATCTTAGAATTATTAAGGGAAGAGGAGTTATATGCCAAGTTTTCCAAGTGCGAGTTTTGGATACCCACAGTCCAATTCTTAGGTCACGTAATTGATAAACAAGGTATCCATGTAGATCCCGCGAAGATTGAGGTGATAAAGAAATGGGCAACGCCTACAACTCCTACAGAAATACGCCAATTCTTAGGACTCGCAGGATACTACAGAAGATTCATAGAAGGATTCTCGAAAATAGTAAAGCCTTTAACGAAGTTGACCCAGAAAAATGAGAAGTTTGAATGGGGAGAGAAAGCGGAGAAACTTTTCAACTTCTAAAGGAAAAGTTGTGTAGCGCACCTATCTTAGCCCTACCTGAAGGCAGTGAGGACTTTGTAGTCTACTGTGACGCCTCTCATAAAGGGTTAGGGGCTGTACTAATGCAGCGAGAAAAGGTGATAGCCTACGCCTCACGATAATTAAAGACACACGAGAAGAACTACACCACCCATGACTTAGAGTTAGGATCAGTAGTGTTTGCCCTCAGAATTTGGAGACACTACCTTTACGGCACCAAGTGCGTAGTATATACCGACCACAAAAGTTTGCAACATATTTTGGATCAGAAGGAACTCAATATGAGGCAATGACGATGGTTAGAATTGCTCAGTGACTACGACTGTGAAATTCGATACCATCCGGGCAAAGCAAACGTGGTAGCGGATGCACTTAGCCGGAAGGAGAGACCGAAACCCCTAAGAGTAAGATCATTAGGTATGACCATTGTCTCACCACTTCCCTTGGCAATTCGAGAAGCTCAGATTGAGGCTCTGAAGGAAGAGAATAGAATGGCCAAAAGCGAAAATGGGTTCGTGAGGAAAACGGATGGAACTTTTTGTTTCAAGGAAAGGAGTTGGATTCCACTCTACGGAGGTGTACGAGACCTCATTATGCACGAATCCTATAAGACCAAGTATTCCATCCATCCGGGAGCCGACAAGATGTATCTTGATTTGAAAAAGATGTATTGGTGGCCTAATATGAAGGCTGATATCGCAACCTATGTCAGTAAGTGTCTAACGTGTTCCAAGGTAAAGGCTGAACACTAGAGACCGTCAGGTTTGCTAGTACAACCTGAAATCCCAGAATGGAAATGGGAACGTATAACCATGGACTTCATCACCAAATTGCCCAGAACGTCAAGTGGCTATGACACCATTTGGGTGATAGTCGACCGCCTCACCAAATCCGCTCACTTTCTACCAATTAAGGAAAACGCCAGTATGGACAAGCTTGCACAGCTTTATGTGAAAGAAATAGCTGCTCGACACGGAGTTCCACTTTCAATCATATCTGACCGAGATAGTCGTTTTACGTCAAATTTTTAGAGATCACTGCAAGATGCATTAGGAACTGACCTAGATATGAGCACAACATATCATCCACAAACAGATGGTCAGAGTGAAAGACCATATGGAATTACTCTCTGGTATTCTACTTAAATCCGCGCCTCCAAGATGGATCCGAATCACACAATCATCAATACACACCAAAAATCTGAGAAGTTCTCAAGAAAAGGGTTGAGCTGTGATTCGATTGGAGGTTAGGGTTGGGTGATATTGGAGCAGTTGGGTCTCGGATTGGAAGGTTCATCCAAGTATTCACTCACCAAGGAAGTCTTTGTAAGGTTTACTCTTGATCTTAGTTATGTTTTCTAAGAATCGTTATAAGTAAGAAATTTAGATCGAATTAATGAGTGAATTATGTTGATATTATGGTGTTTCGACCAAATTAATGCCTAGGCACACCATTGTTTTTGAGGAAAGATTTAAGTTTTGATTGTTAGTGTTGTCGAATAGACACTTTGGAAGATAATGGTTTTGATGAGAAAACTAAGTTTTGATTTGTAATATATGTCGAATAGGAAGTCCAGGAATAGAGAAACTTTGATTTAGATAGTAGTGGTTATTGTTGCTGTCGTTAGAATAATGTAGGAACCACCGTTGCAAGGATTAGATCATTCATGGTTGTGTTGTGTTCGAACCCACTAGGAGGAATGAGTTCATGAACCCTTGGAAATATTGTGAATCAAATAAGCCATTAGACCTATGTTTAAGAAGTATTCGAGAAGACTAGGAACCACAGGTTCATGGATCGAACCTGTGGGAGATTGTGGTTAGTGTAGGATTACTTGAATAGCATCTCTTGTGTGCTATGTTGAGGGTGTTAAGCAATGTGACCAACCCATGACTAAACCTAGCCATTGACTGCCAAGGATGAGAGCCAAGGTTAGTCGAATAGGCAAGAGAGGAAGCATCTCATCTAGGGGACAATTGAACCAAGTAGTTAGCCACCATATGACCCCAAACCATGAGTAAGTACGCCCACGGTTGAACCTTAGATTGACTCATTTGACCCCGAACCTAAGACCTCAACTAGGGATAGCACCATTCGCTCAAAACAAACCCAATAGGCACGATTTGAGTTCGAATAGAAACACTAGTGACATGTCAAGATGCACCCCAAGAAAGACTCATAAGTGGTGAACAATTAGAGTACAAGAAAACTAAGTTTGAGACCTTTAGCTTCACCAAGTCGACCTATAAAAGAGCCAAGAGTTCAATGAACATCCACCTTTTAGATACCAAAAACTTGGAGTCGAGTAGTACTCGATGTTGGTCACGAGGAAAGGCCGAAACCATGATGGGAAACCCCTCACAGTTGCGAAGCAGGAAACTCTAGGAAGACTTCACCAAGCTGGGTACTTGGTGCAAGTCTGTCTTTAACCTTAGTGAAATACCAGGCCGAGAAACCCAGCAATCAAGCCCAACTAAGAACTCATTAATAGCTATTAGACAGCCTTGGACCAGTTTGTATTATGGGCCCGTGTACAGCCCATATAACCCATCAGGATTAGCTTCAAAGACAGCCCACTAGTAGCTTGATTTTCCCCTCTTAGAACCCATGGGCCGCAGCCCATTAGTACTCTTTAAGTGATAAAAGCATATCTCGAATAACAGTTATGATATTATTGTCGAGGGCAACTAAAATGAAACAATAGACGTTACAAACTAGATTATATTAACTAACGTCTAAATTAGTATTAGCCGAATAACCTTTAAAAGATGTAATAGCAGGAACATAAAAGTATATAAAAATTCATAGACTTATAAAATTTGGATAGAAAACTATACATACATGACTAAAATTATTTAACTTAAGATCACGTTAAAACAAGTATAGCCGAGAATCAAAAATGAAATTTTAATTACACTAACATATAGGAACTTAAAATTTTGACTAGCCAAAATAATAGACATGACGCAAACAACTAAATGACTAGATTAATATATGCATATATGTACACATTGTCAAACAATTAATCTTAGGTACACTTAGAAAAATAGGTAAATATACATATATAAGTAAACTAGATTAAATTAGGTAGTGAAGGTAATTATATCAAAATGAATTTCACGATGATTGTAAACCATAACACATGACGAGAAATATAAAAATACATAAGCACTTATATTCGTCATATTGATAAACAAGTAAATTAAAAGTGAACGTCACTAAAATATATATATTTAACTTGAATGGATTAGTCGAAACATAAAACTTTAAACTAATATTGTGTAAATGGATCATAATAAGGAAACTAGTTAAATTACTCAAGTTAATGGGTAGAAACCATTAGGTAATAAACTTCATAAATATTAAGTCATATTTTAAAATCAACATAGGTGAATCTAACAAACAATATAGGTGAATAAATATACATATCACAATTAGGTTTAATTCATTCATACCCTAGATCATTAGGTATTCCCAACCCTTCAGGTACCATGACTTTAGGACAACTATATGAATTCACCTCACCAACCTTTAGGAGAGACTTTAGTAACACACTTACCGCCACACAGGTAACAACACATAGGTATACTAAAACATTGAAATTAAAACCTAAAGAGACTTGGATATAATACTTGAAACTAAGACATGGTTATGTAATTTAGGTTGCGTGTTGGTGCCGTGCACTCGCTAATTTTACAACGTTCACTGTTCAGACCAATAAAGGTGAGTTTATAGCCCCAGTTTTACTTTTACTTGTTTTACAAATATGGGGTGAGAAACATACAAAACTTTTATGGACCATAATGTTAATACTTTTATTCAAACCTATTGCGCAGTTAGCCTAAGCCCTAGAACCCACTGATATGCCCATTTTCATGAGCCGTTAATTTCCTTTGGGAAGCGCGATTGCTTTAGATAGATCTATTGGGGTGACTCCCCCGTTCGGGTTGACCGGATAGGCAAACGAACGTATAGCAAGTCGGACTTCGAGTGTATTGGGTTAAACACTCGCTAAGGGCCCCTTGATGATTATTTATGTGTTAGAGATTAGTACACTGGACTGTCGAGCTTTGGTTGCATGAACTTAGTGCTAGCGCGATAAATACTTTTGTATGACATTATATGTGTTGTAATGATCATGCTGGTCCAAACTAATTATTTGATGACTTTAATTAAATCTATGAACTCACCAGCTTTTTGTTGACTTTTTAAGCATGTTTTTCTCAGGTGTGTGATTTGATTTGGTATGGCAAGATATGGCAAGGCAAAGGGTCATGGAGCTTTTTATCAGATTGGCAAATTATTATTGGAGACTTGTTTTTATGTGGGACCACAATGTTTAATGGGCCTAAATTCTATCTAAACTATGACTTATCTTTTGTAAAACTAATTTGATGATTTTAATTAAAAACGGAGTATGTATTCCGTTCTTTATCATCTTGTGTTGTGATTTCCAATAGTAGCACCCTCAAAGTTCTGTATGCTTCCGCGAACGTTGTAAATTTTGGGGGTGTTACAATTGTATATGCAAATTCTGACCATGCAGGTAATTATGTTGATCACAAAAGTACAAGTGGTGTTTGTACGTTTATGGGAAGTTGTTTAACATTGTGGTTCTCTAAGAAGCAAACCGCACTAGCCATCTCTACTACCGAAGCATAATATATATCCGCAGGCAAAGCATGCCAACAAGCACTATGGATGAAACAAGCTCTTGTTGACTACGACATCCGCCTAAGTGACATTGCCATCCTCTGCGACAACAAAGGCACCATCGACCTTAGCAAGAATCTAGTTTTGCATTATCGCACCAAACACATAGAAATACGTCATCAATTCCTTAAAGATAATATTCAAAAAGAAAACATTTCTATTGAGAACGTTTCTCCCGAAGACAACATTGTCGACATTCTTACCAATCAATTGAAGCGTGAACCCTTTAACCTACTACGATTAGGTCTCGGTCTTATGGAACAATCGTCTTAAATTCTCCTCTAATTCCTCCTTCTACAAGGTATGTATTTCTAATTCTTCTTCTGAGTCTAGGATTTCTATTTCGCACAAATCACAATATTAAAATCTATAGGGTTTTATGTTTATACTTACACAAATATATATTTCTTTTAATCAAAAATTGCATCAAATCTTTAACGAATCAATTCTTCGAAACTTACACCCTATACTTTCAAATCAAATCTTCTCACGTTTAGGTCACTCACGTCTTTCTTACATAGTTAATACAAAGTAAAAACCTTTTCTCATGCATCATATCATATGTCTCTTGAATGCTAAAGGGAATACATAACCAATACGTATTTTCGGGTATATTCAAACGTAGCAACATTGAATTAAAGAGTGTTTGGGTTATCTCACGTATATATGCACGTATTTTACACTTCTATCTTTATTTTTCTTCTAGAGTCGAGATAACCGCAACACCACATAGTTTACATATAGGCATACACTAGTCCTAATACTTTTTCTACATAAAACTGTTGTCTGAATGCATCAAATACCCGGATCCCTGCGTTAAAGCAGGACGGAACCCTTCTGGGATGGATTCGCAAGATCTGGCTGCACAGAAAGAGTTTTTACTCTTATTTTGACGTTTTTAACTTGAAATTTCTTACTTTTACAAACTTCTACTTAATATTTACTGAGTTCAAGATTTAATGTTTGACCTCTTATGATTACTTGCATTCAATTCATATCTAATCATTAGATTATGGCTTATTTTGTGGTTTTAGCATTCATTGCAATACATGATAAATAAGGTCCTATAATGCTTGCATCTCCATCACCTTCAAACCTCTCAATTCTCAGAAACTTAGCAAACCATGGCATCCAAAAGACCTTAATCTTCTCAAAACCACGATGACTTAGTTAAGGAAATAAACACACTTCAAAACATTACCAACACCCTTGAACATCACATACAAGAAACCATTCATACTCAAAGCTCCAAATTAATTTTACCACCTTCTAGCATTCCTCCACCACCTAAAGCTAGGAAAACCGCTCGGGTTAGTGTTAGACCATGTTGCTTTGTAAATCCACTATCCAATAACTTATCACCTCCTAGCAACTTTTCACCTTCAAACGACTATAACAAAGCACCACCATCATCTCCTCAAAACTCATCACCAAGCTCTCCAATAGCCACTCAAATCAACTCTCCCATTTCTCCCACAATTACCACCTTAGAAGAACTACTTAGGACTCCAAAAACAACTTGACCACCAATATCAACTCCGCCGCCCGCTCCAACCCAAACATCTAAATCCACACCATCTCTACTATCAAACATTAACCCGAAAGAGCTATTCTTCTCCACACCTCCTTCCTCACCAAATCCTCTCTTCAATGATCTTGTAGATTTACCACCTCTACCATCCATCACTTCACTCGAACACCTAGCTAATCAACCTCCACCAATCCCCGACACTATGGATGTTGATCACTCTCTACCAAACTTTCCACCAACTCTTCTGCACTCAAATGAACCAACTTAGATGGATGAATCTCTACCACCTCTCCCACACTATATCTTTTGCGAACATTGCCAAAGCTATAGGAAACTCGCCATAGAAATTAGGGATGAAATGAGATTCATTCTAAACCACATCCTAGATCGCATTAACATCATCACCCACCGAAACTTGCAACTCTAAACAATATGCAAGCATCAAAGACCAATAATATATTTTTCTATTTTGCTTTGTTTTATTTTTAGTATTTATAAGAACAAATCCTTGTTCTTAGTTTTACAATGTATGTGGCCTATATACCACTACATTTTTTTTTATTACAAGGATTAGTTTTACATACCTTAGCCTTCTCTCGTCTAATCTCTCGTCTTTCGACTCAATATCTCTTATCCACTATCTCATTTTCTTTATCGTATCACTAACATCATCTTTTGTAGGTTTTCGACTCCATTTTTTCACTTGACGTCCTCATCTAGGGGGAGCAAACGTCAAGGGGGAATTTTGCATTTTGGGGTTCAAATCCCGCCATATTATCTCTTCGACACTCTTTTTGTTTCGACAAAAAGGGGGAGAAGAGAGTAAAACTTAAATCTTTTTCAAAACTTTGAAACATCAAATCCTTAAGTTTTACACACCATAATTTTATGTTTTGTCATCAACAAAAAGGGGGAGATTGTTAATACAAATAAACCGTAAAAACGTTTATTAATATTTCTTGATCTCTTTAAGTTTTGTCGATAACAACCATAAAATTATCTAAAGTACAAATCTAAAGATTACATGTTACTACATTTATTTTTACTATTTACTTACATTTGTTAAATATATATATTTGTTTGTAATAATAAAAATGTATGTAAATGTGTTAGGTAATCCATGACCCATAACACATGACCCATGACCCATGGCCCATGCTCATTACATCATGCATGACATCATAATGGATAAAATCCATGACCCATGACACAAAGTCCATAACCCATGACCCAAGATGTCTATTACATCATGCATGACATCACATGACCCATGGACCATAACCCAAAATCGGGAATAGTAACCCAAAATCCGGACTGGTGTTACCAGATAGCCGGATCCTTTGGATTACACTGGTCGGATCCCTCTGTAAAGGGATCCGGGTGAACAGTGGACAGAATTGCCTATAAATAGTGAGCCATTTCTTCCTTATTTCTCACCCTATTCTAACATATCTCTTCTCTTATTCTTATATCTCTCTAACCTCAGATCTAAAGATCATTCTTGTAACTTTCTTTCTCTTGTGTTTCTCAAGGTTCTTCTTACAAGACGAGATCACACTTCTTGCATACGAGTCATCCATTCTTCAAGAGAAGAGTTTGCTTGGCTTTTTCATCACCTCAAGACCACTGAGGTGTTTCTTATTGTTGATACATATTCTTGTATTCATAAAATAGTTGTGATAGTTGTGTTGTTGTGTTGGATTGGGTCTTCCGTCTAAAAGACCCGATATTTAGCTTAGTACCGAAAAAAGTGTAAGCGACGTTGTGAGTTTTCTCCACCGGTTGGAGGAGCTTGTTGACATAGTGCTTAAGAACTCTCGAGTTGGATACTCGGGGAGTGGGGTAGGGCAAGGAAGGTGTCCTTGTAGCCGAACCACTATAAATCATTGTGTCACACTTCTATCCTTTTCTCTCCTTACGATTCTCATATTTATTTCTTTTCATACTAACTTGCATTATCTATATCTCAACATCCAAAGGTTTCACATACTATCTATCTAAAAGTTTCATAAACTAAATTTAAATCGATAAAAATTATTCAACCCCCCCATTCTAGTTTTCTACAATATATATAAATAACAACTTGGAAAGTAATCTAGACTAAAGCCTAAGGCATGTATATACGATTTACTAAGGCTGTGGGCCGACTTATGCGTGCTACGTCTAATACAAAAGGCTTATAAATTGATAGATCATAGTGAGTGAGGTTTATAGTGACATGGAATGAAACAGGTTAAAGATTATGAATCTTTTAACTACAAGCAAATGTGGGTAACTTATTTAATGTCTATTACATTTTATAAAGCTTCAACAAGTTTAATATTGTGAGAAAAAGCTTATAAATTGTAAAGGTTTATGAATTGATAATATTGTGTGATATTTAAATGTTATAGACCTTTTAAAGGTTTTACCATTCTAAAATGAGAGTTAGGAGAGAGGAAAAAAAAAAAAAAAAAAAAAGAGAGAGAGAAAAATGAAAAGTAAGTATAGCCAAACATCTTAGATGCAACGACTTGAATTAAATGTAACTCTATTCATTTAGATGCATCCTAATATATTTTGTAGCTCAAAATTAGATGTATATACATATATTAGATGCTTTCATCAAATTAGATTAATCATATATATTTTTTCTCTTCTACATGTCAAATGTGGTTGTAGTGCTACTTTGCATATTTTTTCACTTCAAATTCACTTTTGAAACGATTAAGTAATGAGTTTTATATAAAATCATAGAAAATGAGCAAACTATATGGGATAAATGATGTATAAAAACGCTACTTTTAATTTTATTTTATCAAATATCCACCCAATTGACTTCTACTTGTCCTAAAGTAGACTCTCGATTTGACTTATGAAAATTCTCCTAAACAAAAGTCTAGGAATAAGATTTTAATTAAGTGCTCAATCAAAAGTGTGCACATCCAAACACCTCACGAATAGGAAATGAAAACACTCAAATAACTCAACTAATCTATGTGGTAACATTTAGTAATTCGCTCAATTGCTCGGCTGTGACGAGTATTCTATCATAAGCTTGACAATGATACACATCTCTACCACTAGAGTCTAGGTGTAACTAATCTAAAAAGGCAAATGGGTTAACAAACATAAGGCTTACGGGGCGGATCATTCTTATAAAGCAATATTAACAATAACGACACATGAATAAAGATGCCAAAACCCCAAGTGACTGCTCAAATCCCAAAAGATGATAAAACTACAAGTGATTGCTCAAATCTCTAGATCAAGCGCGTAATGGCTAGGATTGAGAAATAATGATAGTAAGAATGATTAAGGGTAGGATAGACATGGGAAACATTTATGAAATGGTTTAAAAATAAAATAATAAACAAATAGATTAAGTCCAAACAAACCAATTATTGCTAGCTACGATCGAACCACAAACTCCACAAGACTCTTATCATAGATTAACTCACGCTTTAACACGAAAAACACGCGCTTTAGTGACACACAAATTAGACTCAAAGATATCTCGATATCATCATCGACATACCATGAAAACATACCTAGTTGGTTCAACCAATCAACCAACTCCCATAAATCCAAAAAATAATACTAGTATAACAATAATGGTTAATAATGACCAATAATACGATTTACTAAGGCTATGGGCCGACTTATGCATGCTACGTCTAATAGTAAAGGTTTATAAGGGTGCGTTTGGTTTGTTGCTATGAATCACAATGGGTATGGGTGTTGGTATATGGTAGAATGGTAATGGAAGGTATGATGAAACCACCCGCACACATAAGATATGAGGAAACCTTCACATTTGGGTATCCTCAATCCATTGTGGTGGGCCCCATAACCAACCAAACAACATTAATGACTTTCAAAGTCATAGATTCATACCCATACACCCCAACCAACCGGGCCCTTATAAATTGATAGATCATAGTGAGCTAGGTTTATAGTGTTATGGAATGAAACAGGTTAAAGATTATGAATCTTTTCATTACAAGCAAATGCGGGTAACTTATTTTAATGTTTATTACATTTTATAAAGCTTTAAGAAGTTTATTATTGTGAGAAAAAGTTTATAAATTGAAAAGGTTTAGAAATTGATAATATTGTGTGACATGTAAATGTTATAGAACTTTTAAAGGTTTTACCATTCTAAAGTGAGAGTTTAGGATTAAATGAGAACACTGAGAAGTAAGTATAACTATACATTCTAGATGCAATGACTTGAATTAAATGTAACTCTATTTATTTAGATGTATCATAATATATTTTCTAGCTCAAAATTAGATGTATATTAATATATTAGATGCATTTTATCAAATTAGTTAAATCATATCTATTTTTAGTTTTTACATGCCAAATGTGATTCAAATCCTACTTTGCATCTTTTTTCACTTCAAATTAACTTTCGAAACGATAAGCTATAGATCTAAATGAACAAAAATACATCTAATTTAAATCGATCCATTTGAAATGTTTACTTCTAATTCTTCTAATCCTTGCCCATCTCTAATGATTCGAAACACAAAATCAACAAAAGAACAAAACAATACCTAAAGTCCTAAACCAACCAAACCAAACTAAAGTAGAGAACCTAAAAGGAGGCTTCGACCGTACTTCCTCAGTTCCTCTTGTCAAAACCCCAAAACAACAATAACAATGTCAACAGAACCCTTGTCACTCGAAACCGGTCTAACCTTAACCCCACGCATCAAACTCAACCTAACAATCCATCGCTCAGACACATCAACAAAGCCACTAGACGAATGGCAACTCAAGACATCCTTAATAACTTTCTTAAAAACCACATTCAATGTCACAATCCCAGAAGAAGATCTTGTTGTTCGTAAGTTTAAGGATATCAAGAAACGTAAACGTGAGGACCCAGTTGCTAAAGGGTGTCTTTTTATACGTGAGTTGGGTTTTTTGAAGGAGAAAGATGGTGGTGAGTGGAGGAAAATGGTGGTTGAGAAAATGGATGGGATTGAGTTGAGTTTGGCTGGTGTTAAGTTTAAGTTGAGTGTTGTTGGTGAGAAGATGGATGAGTTTGAGGAGATGAGGAAGGAGTGGGAGGGTGAGTCTTTGGTTGATGGTGGTGGTGATAGAGGTTTGTTTTCTTGTTAGCTTTCGGGTTTTTTTTACGGGTTTGTATAAAAATTTGTGTGGTGTTTGGGATTGTATTGTTGTTAACATTGGAAGTTTTAGCGTTTAAAGCTAACAAAATGTGATTAGAATGTCCATGTTTAGGTGTAAATTGGAATACGAATTAGGCGATTACCTGCTTATGTCGTTTGATGGTTTTGAAGTTAGCTATATCTCGATTAATATTTGACATAGGATGAATATCTATTACGTGTTTATGTTGCTCATTGGTATTGAAATAGGGCTATATGTTTGTACACACCAATGTAACTGTACTTATTAGCATTCTAGGGTGTTAAGGATTTCTTGTTTTTTCTGCTTACAAGGAGAAGAGAATAGGCAATTAAAAAAGTAGTTCATGAAATAGAGCTTGGAATTGCCTATGCTGCAAAATATGCAATTAGTCATAAAAAAAGTTTGGGATTTTCATGTCATCTCAAACATGCACTTTGAAATAAGTAGTTCCGAACCTGCATATTGAAACCAACCGATAAGCAGAAGCAGTTTGTTTTATGCAAACACTCCAAACTGCTTAGGTCGATTAATGATTTTGAAACTGGTTTGATGTATTGCTGATATTAGACATACTTTCTAATATTCTCCAGTGACTTGAGAACCCTAGTAGCATGATATTGCACAATCTGATTACCGTATGGTACCAATTATACTAATGCAATACTCTATCAGTTTGGGCTGATCTACTTATAGTCGGAAGTTTGTCTAGATCTTTTAGATTTAATAACCAATTGTTAATTTTGACTATTGTTGAAAGTAGTGTAGTATCTAAGGGGCTAGGGCATTGAATCGAACGGATCTTTATGGACCTATGTATAGGACTCGTGACTTGCAAAACATTCATAGGTACACAGTCATTTGTCATAGCAAGAAGGCTTATGGTTCCCGATATAACCACTAAGCGAGTCCTAGCTTTTAAAATAAGAAGAAAGCTTCATGCAAATTTGACCCATTATGGAAATGGCTCCTAATAGTCTAGTTCATACTCATTATATCAATAGAGCAACTTTAATGGGCTCTAAGACTTGTCACTGTTGGTCTTATACACATGGAAGGTGTACCTTTCGTTTATAGAAAAAAAATAAAAAAAAAAATAAAAATCCTCTCATGGTTTTGGCGGTGATTAAATCCTAACAAATGCATGGCTGCTCATACCATTTAGTCAATTTACAACCCTACATGGAAGGCGTATCTTCCTTCTGGAAGAAATCTTTTGGTTTTGGCAGCAACATTATGTGTAGTCATCGTCGTTGACTCGTTGTATCACATTCCATATGTAATGATGCTAGATACACTTGAAGCTTTCAGAGTAACAAACTAACAATACATTTGAACTTTCACTCTCTAAAACTACTACTCTCTCAAATGCTAACTCGAGCCACCAGTTCCAAGCTGGGGATCTGGTGGGTGGCAGCGTCATAACTTCCTTCCTAACCCAAAGTATATCTTATTTTGTCCTCTATTTTTGTTGTATAAGTGTTTGGTGGGTTTAAGGGTCCATGTTGTTGCCTTTTGGGTTTTCATCCTTCTAGAGGAATACTTCACCGTTTTTATACATCGGACCTGTGTTTTAGCCATCAAGTGCAAGTCCAACTAGCAAGTGTTCCTTTGTCAGTGATGAAGTTGACAGTCCCATAGGTTGGAACCATACATTTTGTTTTCATGTTTATTTTCAGGTTTAAGTCACATGCTGAGTCGGTTGTTGTTTGATTCTGTTTTATTTCAGACAGTGTTGTGCTTTAACTGTAATGATTTTAGTGTGGGCATCTTGCAGCCACCATGCATAATCCCAAATGAATTTTTCTTTTGACCCGATCCCTCTTTTATATTAAGATCCCTATTTTATATTAAGATCTGACTTCGAAATTATGGTAATAATTTGGAGATAAGGGCTAATAGTGATTAGTGATTTGTTTATTAGAGGAGTAATATAGCCAATTTCTTCATACTACTAGAAGTGTCCCTTACTATGCGGCGATAATAAAGAGTTAGAAGACGGAAGTAGCACTATCTAGTGGCTTAGCTGCAACCGTTTTTACTGGTTCCAACCGGTCCTCTCCGGATCGTTTTCGGACGGCTTTTATTGGCTAGCCGAACTGGTGGTGACTCCGGTTCCCGGTTAAACCGGTTGAACCCGTCGATCAGGTCCGGTTTTTGATATGAACCGGATCGATAATAAGATAACAAGAAGAAAATAAACAAGATAGATGGTTTATATTGATGGGATAAACCGACCCCCCGATGGTTTATATTAATGAGATAAACCAACCCTCCGATATTGATAACCAAATCAATAATTCATATCATTCAACATAATGAGAATTACAAGCTTAATGCCCTATTTATAATAAAAGACACCCTAATACTAATCTTGTAGAACAAGATATAATCTTTACTTTAAATAAACAGTATCGACTAATTAAATAGCGATTATACTTATCTAACTAATAAAATACTTATGATAACTATAATAATATAAATATTATAGTCTAGGGTCGTATCAATACTCCCGCCCCCAAAAAACCTTGTCCTCAAGGTGTTGCTTAAAAATGCAACCTCATCAATCCCAGGATCCCAAACTATTTTTTGAACCACAATCTTCTCATGCCAATCAGCAAGAAGCTCAAAATGTTGAAATACGTGAATGGAAATCAACCCATTGATATTCCAGTTTCTTCCTGGTCGATGGTAAGTGATCCCTGGATTCCAAGTTCTTCTTTTTTGTCCCCTCCCTAGATCACAATGAAGTCCCTCAAAAGCCCTTACATCAAACCCAACACGAACTTCCAAGTCTGCCCAAGTTGTCTTCCTGATATCTTGGTTGTTTACTGATTCCAGAATTCCAATGCGTGTGCCAGTGTCTTTTCCCTTCAAATCCTCAAGTATATTGTCAGTTTGTGGTAGGTTTTCCCCATCATATCCATCAACAACTTCTGAATCTGTGACATGAACACCTTTATCACCGTTGTCTTTCACCTTTTTTTTCACCTCCCCGCTACTGGTATAACTTTCCTTACTCTTTTCTTCATCCATGGTTTTGGTAACCGTTGTAATATGTAGTTCTGCTGTCTTACTCTCCCTGTTCACTTCATTGTATCCACAAAACTCTCATATTATCACCTCCTTGTGTTTGTTGAAATCGTAGTAATAAACGCCTTTTAAATCCATCCCACGAATAGAACGGATTTTGACCCTCACTCCAACGATACCAAGACAAAGCCTCACCTTCCATACAAACTGCAGCAGCTAGTAATTGCTCCTGTGGTGGAATGCCTTGAATTTCAAAATAACGCTCAACTCTGTATATCCATCCATATGCATCTTCGCCTTCAAACACGGGCATCTTCAACTTTCTCATCCGGTTTTCATAATTGTAATTGCGTTCTCTGTTCCTATAAAACCTTGGCCCTGTCCCATCCACTTGGTTATCTTTATCATTGTCAAACTCTGGGATTTCATTCGAGTTATTGTCAAAATTAGAACCATGCTCTCCGAATCTAACTGTTTTTCCTCCTCCCTTGTTCTTGTGAACATAACTCTCTGGATTTTCCCTATCGTCTGGATATGGCAAACCCAAATCATCATACCTTACCCCAGATTTATTTGTTACCAGCTTGAAGGCACCAGTAGGTTGTTTGAATGCATTAGTATGTTGTACAAACCCTGCAAACCCTACAGATGGAATTGACTTAGCTAGGGAATTCTGAGCCTCCGAGGTTGTGGGTAGTTTCACTAATTGCTCATGGCGTTTATCTAATTCAGCTTTTTGTCTAGCTGCATCATCCTTCAATTCAGCTAACCCAGAACTAAACTTGTCTTCTAAACTCTGAAACTTGGTTCCAACATCGGTTTTGAAACCTTCAAGGTCAGCGTTAATGTCTGCAACTTTTCTGTTTGTCATCCTCCTAAAATATTCAAATAAAAATCGATGAATAGTAACTTTTTTTTTAAAGGATCGAATATTTTTTTTTTGTGAAACCCTAGAATCGAACAGCTCTGATACCAATTGATATGAACCGGATCGATAATAAGATAACAAGAAGAAAATAAATAAGATAGATGGTTTATATTGATGGGATAAACCGACCCCCCGATGGTTTATATTAATGAGATAAACCAACCCCCGATATTGATAACCAAATCAATAATTCATATCATTCAACATAATGAGAATTACAACCCTAATGCCCTATTTATAATAAAAGACACCCTAATACTAATCTTGTAGAACAAGATATAATCTTTACTTTAAATAAACAGTATCTACTAATTAAATAGCGATTATACTTATCTAACTAATAAAATACTGATGATAACTATAATAATATAAATATTATAGTCTAGGGTCGTATCAATTGTTACGAATAGGATCGATGAAGAGATAAAAAGAAGAAAATAACAAGATAGATGGTTTATTTTAATGAGATAAACCGACCCCCCAATGGTCTATATTAATGAGATAAACCAACCCCCCGATATTGATAACCAAATCAATAATTCATATCATTCAACACAATAAGAATTACAATCCTAATGCATATAAATTGTATGTAGCTTTGTGTGTTTTATTAGTTTGTACAATATGTATAATAACATGTATTTCTCAAATTAGGGGTGTTTTAAAAATAACATTAATTAAAAGAGTTGAAAAGTCAATATCGATAGATGAGTGTGTTGGTAGATTGTGTTTAATTGGTTTTATACTTTGTGCTTTATTTGTTGTAATGCTTAATTTTCTATGTATGAAATGTCTTCAATAAATGCAAGAAATGATATGTAGTGTAGATGTAGATATCGGGTTCTCAACTTAAATGCTATCTGATATATATTAAGATGTATCTTACGATTAGGAAGTTTATCAAAAAGTCTTTTCATTTGTTTTACTTTTAGGGCAAGTCACCTGTCCTAAAAGCATAAGGTTTAGAACATATTTTCGTATGAATTAGGTTTACGCTAAACCTTTATTAATGATTGAACTTGATAAAAGTGATCTTGTATCAATGAGAGAGCGACTTACCTCTCAAAAGTAAGTCAACTGGGAGAGCAAGGTTGAACATCAACTGATCTATCATCTTTTTATGTATTATTTTCTGATCATTTTTCTATCGCAAATTTGGAGCCTATTCATATCAGGTTACTTTAATGTAATAATTTGATAAGACTCGGCTCCAATAATTGAATAAATCTACACAAAAATCTAAGAAAACAAACTGCAGTATATTCAGGAGATACACCAGCTCTCCCCTTAATTTACTTTTGAGAAGCAAACCGGCTCTCTTGATGCTGTCAAATCGCTAATCAAATTAATCATAATAATTTTGCATCTTAAAGCCCTATTTATTCTAAAATATATCCTAATACGATACACCTGGGATACATTCAATATGATACTTTTGATTTTTGTAAGTGTTTTTTTATATAGTGTCTAGTTTATGTTATGTATATAAATACAGATTCTTAAAATGCTGTTGTGTCATGCGAAATAAATACCCTTTAAAAGTGCATCTGCTATGGACATTCATGATTGGACTATGAACAGGATATTCAAGGGGTAGAAAACGGGAACCTGACACAATTGTGCTGAGAGGTGTTCCGTCACGATGGTTTGCTGAAACAAGAGTTTCATCTAAGCCTTCAATGTTGGTTACTCATACAATATTTTCTGCATTAGGAAAGATAAGGTATGCTTCTGTATATTGTTACTCTTCTTTTTTTATTTTATTTTATTTTATTTTTTTAATCTGTCTCATACTTTCCACTGAAGTTCGTACAATTCTCTGCTACACACAATTAATGCAAGTAGTGAGGTTTGGCTGTTACATTTACTTGTTATAATGCAATCAATATATGCAGTTAACGTTGATTATGAGAAATATATGTAATTAGCAACTTTGTTTACAAAATTGGTGGACTTGTGTAATTAGAAAACATAATCTAGTGACTATATATAAGGTCAAGATATTTTTTTTACCAAACTTTAACAATTGTTGATACTTTTCTTGGCAGATACTAAAATTATACTCATTAATTTATAGTATCTTTCAGTGGCGTTTAGCTTCTGAAGTTTACTCTTTTGAATAAAATGTCTTAATAGGAATCTTGATGTTGCTGAAGATGATGCTATGGGCCACGATGAAGATGATGAAGACATAGTTCGTGGTCTCCAATGTAAAATTGTGGTTAGGTTTGAGGACCATAGCGAGTTTTGTAAGGCCTTGAAGGTGTTATGCGGAAGGTCATTACAAAAGGTACATAATTTTGTATTATTAGTTTTTTTACTAAAATTTCCTGATTTTCTTTCATGTTGCGGATGTGTTAATTTGATACGCCTGGGTTACAGCAAGGATCACGTTTAAAGGCTGATTATGAGGTGACATGGGACAAGGAGGGCGTGTTTAGAAATGCTAGGAGTCAAATTGAAGAAAACAGTAGATCTATGCCAAAAGTTGCAGCTGGCAATTATAGAAGTGAAGCTAAATACCAATCGCATGTACCCCGTTTTTCTGATTATAACATGCGCTCAAAGAGGTTTAAGGTTTGAAGCTAAATAGTCCATCTCATTCATAAACTAAGTAGGGGGTGTTTTGTTTAAGCTTATATATGGGCTACTGATCATATATGATTTCGGCTTATATCTCATTAGTCCATTTTTTGGGCTCATTTGCAGTTTATTTTTTAGTTTATAAACTTATTTCTCAATTTTAAATCATAATAAGCTCAAATATGAGCTTATGAAATACAGAAATGTTAGCCGGAATCATTTAAGGTCATACGTCCATATATGAACTTAAACAAACACCCCCGTAGTGTCAAAATTTTGGTTTGTTTATACATATTTCCGGAGCTTTTATACTGTTTTTAGCTTTAGAACATAGACAAATCAACTACCCCTTGTATTATATTGTCTTATACTGCTTTCATACGTCCATATACTAGAGGTCACCAAATGGGTGGGTTGGGGAATGGGTTAAAATAGGTAGCTTACCTGTACGGATTGAAATGGGTTGGGTTGACTCGAAACATAGTCCCAAAGTTCTATTTTTTTAATGCAATTAGTGAGTTACATATGATTACAAGAATTATAAATTTTCAATTAGTGTTTTTTTTTTGTAGTAGACTGATTAAGGAGGTTCTACGCATAAAAAATGGTGTTTTATTTTCTTTTATTTTATTTTTATTTTTTTCTTTTCATGCATTAATAATACTGGTTAGATGGCTTTCAACCACATCGAGCCTTATTTAGCTGGTTATTAATCGTACTTGGATCTACCCAATTACCCATTGATAAATAAATAAGTCTGCCACCACTCATTTAAACTTTCATATTAACATGCATGTGATGTATTTTGACTGTTCTTTCTGGCTTTCTTATCTCATTTACCCCTGGTTTGTGAAACCGTGGGTTTTATTTGATGAAAAAACATGAAAGTTGGCTACTAATGTTCTTTCTGAAATGCAGGAATGATTAAAATATGGAAACAAGGTATGGAAATCTGGTGTTGCATAATGGAGTTGTATATGCTATCAGGCATCTGTATTGTATGTGATCATTGCTGTAAATTCAATCAGACGGCCTTTTGCTTCACATGTACTTACCTTCATATGTGCATCTATCACTCCTCCCATTTGACTTTCAACATTTACTAAATCATCCGAGATATAGGAACACAAGTAGAGTGTTGGTTCTATGGATTACCTTTTTGCAGTTTTGCGGATCTTTTCGTGTCAAGTAATTTAGAATTGCTTGCGGCTTTTCGGATTTTTGTTGTTGCTTAGACAGAATTGATAAAAACATGTTACTTGTAATTTCATGATGTCAAAACTTACAGTTCTATTTAGTTCTTGTGCTCATTTATGGTTAGTGCCCAATAGAAAAACCATGCAAACGAACCATTACTTTTATAGTAGTGGCGTCAACATTACAAAATCAGTTATTTTTAAATTCAGTAAAGAAGGGAGAACTTTATTGAATTGGTGATTATGCATTGATATTTCGAACATGTTGAAACCTATAATCGTACACGACAACTATGTGTTGAAAGTAGACATTGCTTAGTGCGACGCAAATATGGCATTTTCTGGGTTTGGACAAATGTTAAGTATAGCTATTTGGTGAGATTGGATGTAAAATAAAGAAACATGACAACAATCTGTGGTGAAAACAATGTTGTATAAGTAGTAGAGATAATTGCATAAGTGGTTCTTATTATCGACTACCATCTAATTGTTTCGTTATTATATTTCTGGTTAGTTTCATAGTTTCCATTAACTACATTTTTAATCAATCAAATATCATATCTACCCATTAAAGTCTATTTTTATTGATTGAAAGAAAAAGTGAACATTTATTTTGGTACATCCCAAAATAGCAATGTAAGAACTTATTATGAGACGGAGAGAGTACTATTTAGTTCGGGTTAAACCGGTCTAGGGCTTCTGAGTGTGCATCTCTAAAGGATGAAACAATTTTTCTTGGTTTCATACAGAACTCGGGAAAACTTTAACCATTTGTTTTACCCTTGTTTTTTGTTTTGTTGACGTTTTGGTGTTCTAACCATTTGTTTTACCCTTGTTCTTTGTCAGTTGTAACACCTAAGTTCCCACACTTCTCAAAATGTTGAGAAATTGAGTGCTACAATTAGTTTCCACATTTACGAGTGTGGAGAAAAAAGTGTGAACTTTTTTTTATACAATTATAAGTGTGAAAAATATATTGTTTTATAATTTTTTCTCACACGTATAAATGTAACAAAGGGAAGAGATCCATCGAGAAGAAAAACTAAAGTGAGAAGAATAAGAAGAATTTCTAGCAATATATTTTAAATTAGAAGAACATTTTCATGGGGAGATATATCTATTTTTGTAGATTCATCTGAAATATGTGGTTGTGGTTTTTTCTCATCTTTCTCATTTTATATTTTCTTTCTCAATTGATCCTTACTCATGTAACCAATTATTACACATTCTTAAGTGTAAATAAGCTAATAAAATTTTACTCATTTTAAAAGTGCGAAGAAAAAAAGTGTGTATATTGGACTAATTTTTGTAGCGATTTTTAAGTAGCATAATATGGAATGTATTCCGGTAAATGACTATAAGCCAAAGTAATGAAAACAATAATTTAGACTTTCCATATTAGAAAACTGAATTTTCTTTTAGGCAGACAAATATAATACGAGTAACAGAATAAATGTCATAAATCGTCCATATGGTTTACCGGGTTTAACGAAAATGGTACATAAACATTTTTTTCCCGGATCCAGTCCCTGTGGTTTTGACCCGTAACGGGTTTGGTCCCTTGACTAGGTTTTCCGTTAGTTGACCATTAACTTAGGTGGTGTTTGTTTATTAAGAGGGTCTGAATCTGAATCTGAACCGCACGTCTGAATCTGAATCTGAGGCGTAAATGTCTGAATCTGAACGCATCTGAACGGGAAAAAAAAACTCGTGTTTGAACGGGATTTTTTTTTTTTTTTTTTGGGTTATTTTGTGTCAACAAGAGGCATTCAGACGCGTTAAGACACCCCTCTCAAGTCTTGACCATTAAGATCAAATAGTGCCGTTCAGACGCTGTTCAGATGCAAAAAAACAAACGGTCTGAACGGAAAAAATATCTGACCGATTCAGACATAGTGCCGTTCAGACGCTATTCAGATGAAAAAAAAAAAAAAAGCAGCCTTAAAGTTGTGGCATACATTTTAAAGGGTATATTGGTCTTTTCATGTCCTCCCATCACCTGCACCTCATTTATAACCAAATTCATCAATTCCATCAATTCCCAAACCCAAATCTCAAATCCATCCAAACCCCATCTCGCAAATCAATTATCCAATTCGCTCGTTTTGCAGCTTCTAACCTCCATCACGTCCTCCCATCACCTTACAACACCATTGTCCACAATCTTGCCTCCGGCGACGGCAGCGACGGCGGAGGAATCCGGTGGATACCCTTTTCCGGGAGCGATTCAGTGAGACTATCATCTGATAGTCTCACAATCACAATCAATTTGACCCGTAACGGGTTTGATTTATTGCAGCCGGAAGCGATTCAGCGAGAAGCAAGCAGAACAGTGGTGGGCAGAGAATCGCACAAGAGTTTATGAACAGTACAACGTTCGAATGATTGATAAATCAAGTGTAGGCGTTGGGAATGAAGACTTAGCACATTGACATGTAGGGACATTTTATGTAAATGAAATTTCCTAATTCTCCTCTGTATTTCTGCATCAGTCATAAAAGATGGTGGTCATACTGATTGGCGGTTTGGCTACTACATCTCATCAAGAGGGTGGAAACAAAGTTTTTTTAACACATAGAGCTTTGGTTGTATCTTTTCTTCTTTTTTTTTCTTGATATTTTGAGCTTACTCCTATTGGTTTATATTCTTTTTCCCGCTCAATACGTGGTTTCGAATGGGTTAAGGGTGAGGAAAGCGGGGTAATTAGTAGGTATTTTGGCTTATTCTTGAAAGCCGTTACCATGTATATTCATAATAGAGTGCAACATAGTTTGCCTTATTATATCCGAGTATGTATTCCCTCTTTAAATCTGTGTGGGTTGCATATGTTTGTTGAAGTATCATGTTTAACTTGCAAGTACACGAAGGTTATCACTGGTAGCGTTAGTTACAGGTCAATGTGGGCAGGTCAAGTAGGTAAAGTTTAAAATCCGGTTCTGCTTGCTACACTTGATTTATATTGAATTGAATTGATTGTGATTGTGAGACTATCAGATGATCTTATGGAAGAGCATTTCTGGTGTAAATTACATTGCCTTAATGGTTATTGAATTGTTTTTGTTTGTGGCTCTAGCAAGTTTTCAAACGTAGGGACTAAATCTGTTATACTAGACAAACCACAAGGACCACAAGCTTAAGGGTATTTATGTCATTTCGGCAATATATAACGGTCAACTGATGGAAAACCGGGTCAAGGGACCAAACCCGTTACGGGGTCAAAACCACAGAGACTGGATCCGGGAAAAAAAAGTTTAGGCACCATTTTCGTTAAACCCGGTAAACCACAGGGACGATCTATGACATTTACTCATAATAACATGAACACTTAAAATGAGGTGGAGGGGGTCTATATGTAATTAATTATATTCAAGGTTTGAGATGTGCGAGTAAATTACACGGATGGTCCTTATGGTTGGCGTTGACTTTCATGTATGGTCCTTTGACTTTTTTTTTGCACTCACAGTCCCTAACTCATAAACTACTAACACATATGGTCCCTTGAACAAACGTCCGTTTGGTCAAGCCGTTAAGTCTCTTAATAGTAAGGGTATTTTCGTCCAAACACTGTAGCACTCTCTTCCCTGCTATATCTCTTTCCCCACCCTAAATCCCCTCATTTCTTTCCCTCCCATATGTCTTTCCCCACCCTCCACCACCACAACAACCACCATCACCACCACCACCACACACACCCATGATGGATTTTTGTTCTAGATCCAACCGAACATCAAACATTAAGACCCTTTTGTCAACCAGCAAAATCCAAACACCCAACAAAACCGTCATTCGACAATCATTCATCTTCCATTTCCACACATCACAATCCAAACACCCAACAAAACCCTCATTACCCGAAGAACCCACTGTCAACCAGACAACTATACTCCAAACACTAACATGTTACAACAACGACTGGAAACGAGCATATGAGTTCTTCAATTATGTCGAAACCGAATACGGGTTCAAACAAACTACAGAAACGTATAATTACATGATTGACATACTGGGTAAGAATTTCGAATATGATCTTATATGATCTTGCGCGCCAACTGCTTGATAAAATGCCTGAGAGAGACCATGCTACATTTCGCGTTATATTTAAGTGGTATGCTTCGTTTTTGAACCTTGTTGATGCGTTGTGTGAGTATAAGCATGTGATTGAAGCTGAAGAGTTGTGTTTTGGTAAAGATAGGGATGAAAAGGTTGCGAGGGTTGGAATTGGTATGAAAGTTTATAATATGATTCTTCGGGGGTGGTTTAAGATGGGGTGGTAAGTGTAGAGAGTTTTGGGATAAGATGGATGGAGATGGGATTACCAAAGATTTGTATTCGTATTGATTTATATGGATATTCAGTGTAAGAGTAGGAAGCCCCGGAAGGCGGTGAAATTGTATAAAGAGATGAAGAAGAAAGGGATTAAATTAGATGTGGTGGCATACAACACTGTTATCCGTGCTATTGCTGTTTCTGAAGGTGTTGATGTGGCGGTATATCTTGGCCGTGAGATGCTTGAATTGGGTTATGAAAAATTGTAAATTGAGATGCTTGAAGGTGTTGAAAGTGAGGGGATTTCCACCAACTGATAAAATAACGATTACCACATGTGGTGAATTGTTTGGTTATGAAAAATTGTAAATTGTGATGCTAGTATAAGATCTAACTGTCAATGAGGTTAAAAGTCTTTGTAGTGACATGCCGATTGTGGTCAACTACGGGCTGGTAACTACAAGCAGAAGTGGGGTTCTAGTACCTGCTACCGGAAGCAAATGGGTGGAGCTGATAGGTTCAAATCCTTGGTTAAGTTTCTTCAAGATTATGTTGGAGCTTCTGATGTCCCTTCTTCAAGATTATCTCCCCCAAATGCTGCAATTCCTACTCTGTCTTCCCCTCTAACTAAACCAAACACATTATTGCTTCTACGGTGGCTATACAACTTAAGGACATCAAGAATTAGCTTACCAGAAAGGTTTTTGGCATCCATAAAAACTGGCAGCTGGCTAAAGATCACTTTTATCAGAGATGCTACAGTGAATGACGAAAATACCCTCACTATTAAGAGACTTAACGCCTTGACCAAACGGACGTTTGGTCAAGGGACCATATGTGTTAGTAGTTTCCGAGTTAAGGACTCTGAGTGCAAAAAAAAAAGTCAAGGGACCATCCTTGAAAGTCAACGCCAACCACAAGGACCATCCGTGTAGGGGGTCTATTTACTCTATATGTAATTAATTATATTCAAGGTTTGAGATGTGCGAGAAGTTTACTAGTCGCGTCTGTACTTATACTAATTGATTCATCTAATTTCATTTAGTTATGAGAACATTACTCCTTCCGTCTCATATTAAATGTGTAGTTTGATTTTTTGAAATATATATTTTTTAACTTGATCTTAAATGTTTTTGTTTATGTTGTATAATACTTGATGCAAAATATATGAATGGATTGGATTTTAAATGTATTTTCATTCGTATAATTTTTATCGAATATTATATAACACAAACACAAATATTTAAAGTTAAAGTTGAAAAAGAAAAACTTAAAAATCAAAACTAGACATTTAATATGAGACGGTGAGAGAATTTCATATGATGTACAAGATATCAAATTTGTTATATTCCTCTTTATCTCTTAAAATAGAGGACTGATTTCCACACAAAAGTATTTTATTCATCCATGAAATATTAACATGAATTGACGGTCATACCCCTCAATATTATTTACCCAAAATTTTATTTTCTATCGCTTAAAATTCATCCTATCGCATTCGTTTCCACTTCCTTCGGCGCCTTCATCTCCGACCATTTCAGTTAAGTTAATTCTACTGGTCATACTTTGCTACACACTAAGATTGATCTCATTCCTTTCCACCATTGATCTTTACTAAATGTTGAAACTCCCAGATTCCATCGTCCCTGAAACCTTTTTAGATCATCCACGCCATCGTGAACAAAGTATTGTAAACCTTCTGCATAATGAGATGAACAACCTTACAACCTGTAGTTTCACACTTTCACTTCGATACACGTGCTTCAAGAATATTTTTTGTGTCAACAGTGGGTTTATTGATGTTGCTGGTGGATCAAAAATTGGTAAAATTATGTCAAGGGGTATAATTGTCAATTCATGTTAGAATTTGTGGATGAATAAAAAACTTTCGTGCCTAAATCACCTTCCCCTTAAAATAAGCTATCTATAATGTTTGAAACGGATATATAGAAGTTGTCTTGTTGATTAATAGGTCCTTATGAATAGCAGACAAATTATCTTTACATCTAATCTTGTGAATAATATACTACATAGAACTTTAAAGTTTAAACTATTGGATAAGTATAACAACGGCTCTAGATTCGTTATTTCGTTTGCCTATAATTTTCGCAAAGCTCCAAAAAGACGCACTCCAAATGATCACTTCATAAATTCCCTCATCAAAGAAGTACTTGCTTGGATAAGTGCGAACGTTAATTGTATTTTTAAGGTAAAAAGTTTTTTGATTATATGTCTTTTTAATAAGCAGAGTAAATTGCAATGGCCCGTTTGTCAAAAATACACATGTAGCCTTTAAAATAAGACTCAAAGACGTGATTGCTGTATTTAAAAAATTAGTTGGTAAAAATTGATGAAAAAGAAAAAATATCTTATTTCAACATCTAATATGTCTAACCAATATTTTTGGGACTTTTTTGAAATTTTAGTTAAATAGTTTCTTCAATGTTTTTTAACATGTTAAAAGACTAAGATATCAAATTAAATCAAAATTAAAAATATTCTTTAAATACGTGGTTAATTCAAATATATTAGCAAACCTTATTTTCGATCAGTGAGCCATAATTTTAAATAGTTTTTATTGTGTCTTTATTTTAATGATTCAAAAATCATTTGTAATTTACAAGCATTTGATTTTGCATAATTTTAATGTAATTGCTGGTCTTTGGCATGTTGTTTATAGATGAGTTGTACCTCTATTTGTAAGGTTATTATATTTTCTACTATGTAATGTGTTTTTTTAACATAGAACAAAACACACAAATTCACTGCGTTTTTTCATTTTTTTATTGATAATAAGTAAGTACATGTGCATAGTAATAGGATTTTTTAACGTCAGAGTACTATTGTTGTAATATTTTGGTTAAGTTTTTTGTGTCACGTTTATGTATGCAACGTATAATGATTAAAATTTATTAAAAAAATGTTTTAGCATACGATAATTCAAGCGCAAAATGTTAAACAATTTTGAGGGAATAGTACATAATATAAAGGGGCTTATTGACTAATGTCTTATACAACTTCTAATGGAAAACTTAGAAGTTACAAAAATACCAATTAGTTCGAAACACATCTTGAATTTTTATCCCATTAGCATGTCTTTGGATCATAAGATCATCAACAACATATTGCACATTTATAAGCTCTCGGCTACTATTGTAGCATACACAAAATCAGGGTTCGCTTGGTTCAAATAGGTGAATGGGAATATCAAAAGTAAAGGGAATGCAAACGGAATGCAATGGAATATAATGAAAATTCCATTGCATTAAAATGTTGCTTGGTAGATCTTTTCATAAACACTATCACTCACACGCAGCCACAAAAAAAAAAAAAATAATAATAGATCTCCTTTTCACGTAACTTTTTCTTTATCAAAAATCTTGATTCTTTCTTACTACTCAAATTAAACGCGGTCCCAAATTGGACTTTCTTATCTCTACTTGCTTAAATCCGAGTGACAAACACAAACCAACCTGTAAAAGCTCTTCGATTCTTGGTTGTTCAAACTGAGTTATTAACTACGGTTAAAGAGCTTGTTTTAACAAGGTCACGACTCCAAGATCCTATACACGTGTTTTGTCTTGTTTTCTTTTATTATTCGAGTGTAGCTAGTAGTTTGGAGATGGGATTTGGATAGTTGGAGTTGTTTGAGATGTGAGCAGTGACGATTTTTGCAATTTACTCAAAATTTTATTTTCTATCGCTTAAAATTCATCCTATCGCATTCGTTTCCACTTCCTTCGGCGCCTTCATCTCCGACCATTTCAGTTAAGTTAATTCTACTGGTCATACTTTGCTACACACTAAGATTGATCTCATTCCTTTCCACCATTGATCTTTACTAAATGTTGAAACTCCCAGATTCCATCGTCCCTGAAACCTTTTTAGATTATCCACGCCATCGTGAACAAAGTATTGTAAACCTTCTGCATAATGAGATGAACAACCTTACAACCTGTAGTTTCACACTTTCACTTCGATACACGTGCTTCAAGAATATTTTTTGTGTCAACAGTGGGTTTATTGATGTTGCTGGTGGATCAAAAATTGGTAAAATTATGTCAAGGGGTATAATTGTCAATTCATGTTAGAATTTGTGGATGAATAAAAAACTTTCGTGCCTAAATCACCTTCCCCTTAAAATAAGCTATCTATAATGTTTGAAACGGATATATAGAAGTTGTCTTGTTGATTAATAGGTCCTTATGAAAAGCAGACAAATTATCTTTACATCTAATCTTGTGAATAATATACTACATAGAACTTTAAAGTTTAAACTATTGGATAAGTATAACAACGGCTCTAGATTCGTTATTTCGTTTGCCTATAATTTTCGCAAAGCTCCAAAAAGACGCACTCCAAATGATTACTTCATAAATTCCCTCATCAAAGAAGTACTTGCTTGGATAAGTGCGAACCTTAATTGTATTTTTAAGGTAAAAAGTTTTTTGATTATATGTCTTTTTAATAAGTAGAGTAAATTGCAATGGCCGGTATGTCCAAAAATACACATGTAGCCTTTAAAATAAGACTCAAAGACGTGATTGCTGTATTTAAAAAATTAGTTGGTAAAAATTGATGAAAAAGAAAAAATATCTTATTTGATGAGGGATCTTAGACGAGACGGCGGTTAACATGGACGATGTGTCGGATGATGAGGAGTTCGAAAGGGAAGTCAGCGAGACCTCTTTGTTTGGCGAAGGCCTGGGTATCGAGATGGAGGGTTTTGACAATCACGTGAGAAAATTGGTTCAGGGGGAAATGGATTCGGCTCGTTCTTCATGAATTTTCTGTCCATCAATATAAGGGGGATGTCCGGGAGCGATAAACCGGGCTGGGTTAGAAACATCAGATCGGTCCACAAGTGTGCGTTTTTGGGGTTGCAAGAATCTCATTTGGTGGGTCCCAATCAGGCCCTTCTTGACCGGTTCTGGGGCAGAGGCAATTATGGGTTTGACTCGGTTGATGCTGCGGGCAGATCTGGAGGGCTGATTTCGTTGTGGGATACGGATTGCTTTGCGGTTGATTCGGTTATTAAGAGTCAAGGCTTCTTGATTGTGATGGGGTCGTTGAAGGGCGTGGATGACAGGGTTTTGGTGGCCAATGTGTATGCTCCTAACGACAACTATGGTCGTAGACAATTGTGGGAGAACCTCCTGGATGTGAGGATGAACCATTCGGGTATGTGGATTTTTATGGGGGACTTCAACGACGTTCGAAATAGTGATGAGAGATTCAACTCCAGGTTCGATCCGGTCGCTGCTGAGTTTTTCAATGAGTTTATTTTCAGGGCTGGATTGTTGGAGTATCGTATGTCTGGTGGGTCTTTTACTTTCATCTCGGATAACTTGGAGGTTAAAATGAGCAAACTTGATCGGTTCCTTGTATGTGACAAGTTCTGGAATCGGTGGCCAGAGGCCTCGGCTTCGGTTCTTCCAAAAGGTCCGTCTGATCACTGCCCCATTCTACTCTCTTGCGCCAGTCTGGATTTCGGCCCAATCCCCTTCAAGTTCTTTAATAGTTGGATAGGCTCGCCGGAGTTAAATGGGATTATGAACACGATGGCTGACATGGTTCTTCAAGGCACTAGCCCGGACATCAAGCTGGCTTGTTTATTAAGGGAGGTTAAGAACAAAATCAAGTTATGGAGAAAGGCTGTCCGGACCTCTGAAACGGTGGTGTTTGAGGCTCTGTCAAAAGTGGTTGCGGATTTAGAAGCGAAAGCGGTGGCCGATCACTTATCGGAGAGTGAAAAGAGACTGCGGGTGGATACCAAAATTCAGATTAAAAACATGGAGATCGCTAAAGTCAAAGATATGCAACAAAAATCTAGAATAAAGTGGCTGAAGTTCGGCGATGAGAATACGCATTTCTTCCATAGTATGTTCAACCTCAATAAAGCCTCAAATCGGATTAATGGTTTAGACATAGGTGGCGTGTGGTGTTCTGAACCTAAGAAAATCAAGGAGGAAATATGGTGGTGGTTCAAGAAGCAGTTTAAAGAACCAATTAGAAGAAGACCCAAGTTCAACAACTACGGGCTGAAATCATTGTCGAACAACCAGGCCGAAACGTTAATCCAGCCTTTTTCGGTGAATGAAGTATGGATGGCTATTAAGGATTGTGACGGGGGAAAGGCGCCTGGCCCAGACGGATACACGCTGAAATTCTTTAAACACTATTGGGCTAAATTGAAGGATGTGGTGATGGAGGCGATACAAGAATTTCACTCATCCGGACAGATTAGCGAGGGTTGCAATTCCTCGTTTGTTGCATTGATCCCGAAGACAAAAAATCCTCAAGTCATCTCCAGCTTCCGCCCGATTTCCTTGATAAACTCATACTACAAGATAGTCGCCAAGGTTCTAGCCAACAGGCTAAAAAAGGTCATCGACGGTTTGGTTTCTGACACTCAATCCGCGTTCACCGGGGGTAGAAACATTGTGGACGGCCCTATGATTGTTAGCGAAGTAGTTTCGTGGGCTAAAAAGAATAAGAAAAACCTCCTCTTGTTTAAAGTCGATTTTGAAAAAGCTTACGACTCGATCAATTGGAAGTTTCTTATTAACATGCTCGAGTTCATGGGGTTTCCAACCAAATGGGTCACGTGGATAAAGGGCTGCCTCCTCACGGGGAAGGGCTCAATTCTTGTCAACGGGTCTCCCACAAAGGAATTCCGGTTCCATAGAGGGTTAAGACAAGGAGACCCATTGTCCCCGTTCCTGTTTATTATGGCTATGGAAGTTGTCGATATGTTTATGAGAAGAGCCGTCGACTTGGGTTTGTTTCATGGGGTCAAACTTCCGGGGAATGGCCCTTTGATATCTCATCTTTGTTACGCGGACGATGTTTTGTTTATGGGAGAATGGTCCGATCATAACGCGGTTAGCCTTAAACGGTTCCTTAGATGTCTATACTTGGTAACCGGGTTAAAAGCCAATCACAATAAGTGCAAAGTGCTCGGTGTTGGGGTTGAGTCGGATGAGATTGACCGGGTTTCGAGTTTGCTTAATTGCGGGAGCGGGACCTTCCCGTTCAACTATTTGGGGATGCCCATAGGGGCGAATATGAAGCGTGCTAAGTATTGGGCTCCGGTTATTGATAAAGTTAAGGCGAGACTCTCCGGTTGGAAGGCTAGATACCTTTCCTTCGCGGGCAGAATTTCGCTTACCAAGACTGTTCTTGGAAGCTTGCCTTCCTATTTCCTTTCCATTTTCTCGGCGCCTAAGTGTGTTATCAGGAAGATCGAGGGGCTGAGGAGGGACTTTATATGGGGAAAATCGGGTTCCAACTCGAAAATTCGATGGGTCAAGTGGTCAAAATTAATTCTTCCTAAGGATCTAGGGGGCTTGGGAGTCGGAGGTATCGACAACTTCAATATTGCGATGCAAGCTAAATGGTGGTGGCGGTTTAAACAATGCCCGACTCAGCTTTGGGTGCGGGTTATAAGAGCGATTCATGGTTCGGCTTTGGGAGCGGTTACGGTCCCATATAAAAAATCGCTGCCCGGTATTTGGAAGGATATTGGCACGGCGGTTAATGGGCTTGAAGGTTTGGAAATTGATGTTTACGACAGGCTTATTGTGGACGTTGGGGCAGGGGATAAAACTGGATTTTGGTCTGACAAATGGGTCGGTCCGTACCCGCTTAAGGACATGTTTTCGGAGCTATTCAAACTTGTCAGATTCAAGAACGTTACCGTGCAGAAGTCGTATGCGAAGGTTGGGAACAGACTGCAGTGGAAATGGGATTGGATTCGGGCTCCTAGTTCGTCGCTGGAATTGGGGAATTTTGAATCTCTGTTGGCTTTACTCAATAACAAAAAGCCAACCGAGACGCCTGACACGTGGTCTTGGAGGAATAATATGGGCTATCTATACTCCACGAAAGCCGTCAGAAGAGAGGTGATGATTTCAGGTTTGGGCCAGGTCTCGGGTCAGGAATTTTGCTGGAACCCTTGGGCTCCACCTAAGTCTAATTTGCTGCTGTGGCGTGCGTGCACGGGGAGCATCGCATCGAAGACTGGGTTGCAACTTAGAGGGGTCAACTTGCTGAATACTCTTTGCGACAGATGCGGGTTCGGGACGGAGACTCCTGATCACATCTTTGCAGGTTGCTTATTCGCAAGAAGCATTTGGTGGAATATCTTCGCTTGGATACGGGTCTCGTGGCCTACGAATTGCAATACTATTTCCGATTTATTGCAAGCGCTCAAGTCTAGTCCGGGATGCAAGAGATGGAAGAAAGTGGTGTACACCATCGCGATTGCTACTACGTGGAACATTTGGGCTGCGAGAAATCGGAAGGTCTTTGACGGCTACTTCACCCCGGTGACGAGTTCGGTCCAAGCTATAAAGGATGATGCTTATGTTTGGATTGCGCACAGGTCAAACATCCAGGTGGTGGACTTTGAGAAATGGTCCTCGTTTGATATTACTGATATGTTGTAGTTCATCTCTTTGATTTTGGTGTTTGTTTTGGGTTGTATTTTTTTCCAGTTTCTTGCTGGGCCTTTATATATATATATAAAGCGTTTTTGCCGTTCAAAAAAAAAAATATTTTTGGGACTTTTTTGAAATTTTAGTTAAATAGTTTCTTCAATGTTTTTTAACATGTTAAAAGACTAAGATATCAAATTAAATCAAAATTAAAAATATTCTTTAAATACGTGGGTAGCAAACCTTATTTTCGATCAGTGAGCCATAATTTTAAATAGTTTTTATTGTGTCTTTATTTTAATGATTCAAAAATCATTTGTAATTTACAAGCATTTGATTTTGCATAATTTTAATGTAATTGCTGGTCTTTGGCATGTTGTTTATAGATGAGTTGTACCTCTATTTGTAAGGTTATTACTCGTATATTTTCTACTATGTAATGTGTTTTTTTAACATAGAACAAAACACACAAATTCACTGCGTTTTTTTCATTTTTTTATTGATAATAAGTAAGTACATGTGCATAGTAATAGGATTTTATAACGTCAGAGTACTATTGTTGTAATATTTTGGTTAAGTTTTTTGTGTCACGTTTATGTATGCAACGTATAATGATTAAAATTTATTAAAAAAATGTTTTAGCATACGATAATTCAAGCGCAAAATGTTAAACAATTTTGAGGGAATAGTACATAATATAAAGGGGCTTATTGACTAATGTCTTATACAACTTCTAATGGAAAACTTAGAAGTTACAAAAATACCAATTAGTTCGAAACACATCTTGAATTTTTATCCCATTAGCATGTCTTTGGATCATAAGATCATCAACAACATATTGCACATTTATAAGCTCTCGGCTACTATTGTAGCATACACAAAATCAGGGTTCGCTTGGTTCAAATAGGTGAATGGGAATATCAAAAGTAAAGGGAATGCAAACGGAATGCAATGGAATATAATGAAAATTCCATTGCATTAAAATGTTGCTTGGTAGATCTTTTCATAAACACTATCACTCACACGCAGCCACAAAAAAATAAAAATAAAATAATAGATCTCCTTTTCACGTAACTTTTTCTTTATCAAAAATCTTGATTCTTTCTTACTACTCAAATTAAACGCGGTCCCAAATTGGACTTTCTTATCTCTACTTGCTTAAATCCGAGTGACAAACACAAACCAACCTGTAAAATCTCTTCGATTCTTGGTTGTTCAAACTGAGTTATTAACTATGGTTAAAGAGCTTGTTTTAACAAGGTCACGACTCCAAGATCCTATACACGTGTTTTGTCTTGTTTTCTTTTATTATTCGAGTGTAGCTAGTAGTTTGGAGATGGGATTTGGATAGTTGGAGTTGTTTGAGATGTGAGCAGTGACGATTGTGTTTATTGTTGTTGTGAACATAGGTTTGTTTGGATTAGTTATGTTGTTGCGATTTGGATTTGGTTCTTGTTTCCTCTCGTTCCTTTTTTTTTTAAGTTTTTGTGTCTATTTTGGATTCGGACTGATGTTGGTTTGATTTAGATATGATTTGTAGTATTGCTGTTCTTTCTCTACTCTCGTACTCTTTCTTTTCTGATGTTGGTTTGGTTGTCAGACGTGAAATGTTCATTATAGATTTTCATTCCCTTCAATTTGTTGAGGAACTAGGTGGCGGGTTGTTTTGCTAAAGAAGTAGTTTACGGTGTGTAGGGAAAATCTACAAAAAACAATAGTGCATGCAAGGAAAAAAATGGTTCCTTTTATTTTCTTTGGTTGTTTCCTTTCTGTCTTGCTACTGTCTCTAAAGGCTACATCAACTTGCATGGTAGTAAGTCCAATAGCCCTCTGGATGTTTGAATGCAAAGTTATTGATTTCTGTAGTATTGAAACGATATTTGAATGCAAACATTTTAGACAAAATGCATCGTCATTAGTCCCACCAATTTAAAAAACTACATTAGTGAACAATATGTTTGTAACCTGTTATTTTGCTTTTGCTAGAGTACATATTAAATAGGCAAAAGTTACACCTGCAATAAAGGTACAGTGAACTCCATCGGAATAGCTCTCGAACCTGTTCAGGTGTCTTGCCTTTAATCTTGTCAGCAACATATTCCCAGGTTAGGTGCCTGAAACATTAATTTAAGAAACTGAATTAAAGAGACATTTAGCAACATGCTCATAAGTAAACATTGTGGTACAAAAGCTTAAAATCATTCCCAAATAACGCACTCAATAGTTGGAAGTCCTTCTACTATCATTAAGAAATTCTCAAGCTTTAAGGCACATGCGAAAAATTAAGCCAAAACCATTACACAGGTAGCAAACCTTCACATGTTTAATAAGGTTATGCCAATTATTTATTTTATTATTATTATTATTATTATTATTATTATTATTATTATTATTATTATTATTATTATTATTATTATTATTTTTAGCCAGGTGACTCGTGCGTTGGGTTTTTGGTCGTTCAATCAATCCTTTATTCGTACATCTCTTTCTCGAATGGAAATTTCGCAAACCGTGTTTGTGATATGTAAGCAATGTTTAGTTGGGAAAAAAATTGTGCTGCTACCCGAATATTAAGATTGCTTAGTTTGGATGATTTCATCCAATCAAAAGCGAAGGAGACTTTCTTAATCTTTTATCTGATCTTATGCTCAATTTTGACCCGTTGCTTCTGAGTGGGTTGGTTTGGCAACTTTTTTATATCTAACCGGTGTTTTTCATAAAAGAATTAGATTAATTATAAGAACCTATCTATCCATAAGTGATATCACTAAAAGTCCAATGTTAATATATTCTAAATATCAACATGTTAACTATATAATTTAAACACTTGTACTATATTGATCCATGAATTTAAGAAATTTTCTAGTAACATTGAACAACTACTGTAGTACTATCATTATAAGTGTGGCTTCAGATAATAACTTTGATGAGTTTTAAGTACACCTAGAGAAGACTTATTTGTTGTAGTGAACATACCAGAGAGGGCCACGTGGTGAAGGAGTATCCATCAATATGAAACCATTAATACAGCGTGTAGCCGGTCGTCGCCAACCTTAAGTATGTACTGCAAAACAACATATGAGAAATTACAGGGGGCATTTGAGACGTTCCATTATTAGGCGAAATTTCATATAAAGTTCGAGTATACTTGGTCAGGTGTAAGGTCCAATCTTTTTCCACCAATGGTAAATGAAATTATAGGCAAAGAAGGGGACAATCAAACATAGACACTTCCACCGAGCTCTGAGCCACACAATCTCAATCTGCATTCAAGAGTGCTGATGTAAGATAACGCATCACAAATATTCGCTTAACAACAATTGTGAAGAAAGTAAATTAATGGAAGAATCAAGCGACTAAACGTTGAAGCAGTTTGGTATATCAGT
Source organism: Artemisia tridentata subsp. tridentata (assembly GCA_021014915.2). Taxonomy (NCBI): domain Eukaryota; kingdom Viridiplantae; phylum Streptophyta; class Magnoliopsida; order Asterales; family Asteraceae; genus Artemisia; species Artemisia tridentata. The sequence goes on along the minus strand of CP139509.1, from coordinate 362,821,241 downwards.
AAGCCTACCCAAGTCCATGATGGGACCGCAAACATCATAGGAATGACATAGTGCATTCCTTTTTTTCTATGGGTCCGTCGTCCGATCTAATACGATATGATGTGAAAAAGTGACAGGAACCTATAAAAACAATTTTCGACAAAGTGACCCGTCTTACCTCTGATACTCTTCGTTTTATGGCTGCTTCAAGACATTGGAGCACTCTTCGCCTCTCTGCATCTGATTTAAAAGGAGACCCGTCTATATGTCTGATACAATATTCCCACACCACAAACCCAAAAACATCGTATTAGCATAACTAAAGTTAAAATAAAAAGTAAACGAAAAAAATGAAAGTTACTAACATGATGAGCTTCGGGTCCTTCAGTATCCACATTCCTATGAAAAACCACATAGTCCATATCCGTTAAAGTACAAACCGTATCAAACAAAAGTTTTGGTCTATCTTCACAACGAATAGTGACCACTAAACAATCTTTATCATGCCAATCAACAATCGTCACATCGGAACAACAGTTTTAGCTTCTTGGCCTTCGTTTCTCCCATTGAGCAACTTCTTGGCCTTCGTTGCTCCCATTGAGCACATTGCATAGAACTTGCTTTATGTTATCGAGTCTTTCTGGATCAGAAATTGCTGCACCTGATCCCTCATTAGTTACTTGCATAACGGATGCAGCTCGTGTGTTATGAGTCCATACTTCAGCATTTAACACATTACACTTCAAGTGTGTGAGAAATGCACATAGTTCAGAGAGTATTCCGGGTCTGTCACTTCTAATTAACTCGATTATAGTGTGGTCTTAAGTTGGTGTCACCCTAATCGATTTCACTGATGTCATGAAGCTAGATTTCGAAGCAAGAGCATATATAAAATTTGATAAGTTAGAAAAGTATTCCAAGTGGGTTAAAATGAGCTATAAACATACAAAGCTTACCTTACGAACATATTCCAACACTTCTTCGCCCGTAATTTTGTTTCCTTCTTGATCAGTGATATTAAAGACTATACAATAAACGATAAGACGAATTAAAAGGGTGTTCAGATTGCTTATTTGAAACACATAGCTGGCTATCGCGACAGTTTTGAAGGTAATTTTTATTGGTTATCCAAGCTACGTATCTAGTTTATAACTGCAATAAGCTGGTTTGAATAAAGATTTTGAATTTCTGGTAGAAATTGCTTATCCAAAACACCTTATTGCAGCAACACTTGAGTTTTCATAAACAACTTAACTGCTTATTTAAAGTACGTTGTAAAAACAATTGATCTTCTTCTTATAGTTCAGTCAAGAAAAGAAAAACCTTTCTGATTATCGGAGTCGGAATAGGACCCATGGTCATTGACCCTTTATATCATATCAATTGCATCAGTCTCTTTTGCACCTTTCTACTTCTTCATGGCCTTCCCTCTTGATTTCCCTAATCTACATTCCATTATACAAAAACTCAAATGTCTAAAAACAAACTTAAATTTTGTATAAAACTATCCACATTCGACACCCCCATATTACTCGATAATATCATGTTACTGAAAAAAAGAATCAATAATATCAAACTTAAATTTTGGAGACTTGTAACTTACGTTGCTAATATACCTGAATGCATTTTTATGTATTAAAGATCATATAATTCCAAACAATCCCATTTTAATCCTATGCGTAAAAAATTTACACTTCTTTCCTATCAGCGACTTCCTACCCTTTTGTAAAATAGTAGCTTTTGTATGTCCATATCTCTTCCAAGTGACGGACAAATGAAAACGCTTTTACATACATTCATCAAAATAAACTAACAAAAGTCAAAAACAGAGAGTTACCCTTCATGTACACTTGATTAGATTCGTCTTGACAGCTTCCATCGTAAACTGAAGTAACTTATTCTGCATATTGAGATCGGCCGGTACTTGATTCTTCCTGGTGATGCTTTCCTGTCACTGAAATCTCAGCTTGCATTTCTTCTTCATTCTTCTGCATATTGAATAAAACGCAAATGAACGATTTTTTCGAAATTCACTCACAATACCAAACACCCCTAATTTAGAAAATGCATAATTATACCTTTGTGGAAATTGAAATGGGATTATAATTATGTGTCCATGAGATACAAACGTCTTGTAGCATCCTTATAAGTTGCAAAACAATATGATGTGGTTGAGAAAAACTGTTTTTGAGATCGTTCATTGCAAACCTTGCCATATTGGAGCTCAAATTTACAAAATAAGAAATTGCAGCCTATGAACAGATCATGGTAACTGATGTGTTTCAACATTTTTAAGTCTTTAAGCGTTTTATACAAAGCCAAAATTATTGAAAAAACATCAAAAAAGAAAATCACATTTAACGCTTTCATGAAATGCTTGCCACACATCACCAATCTCACAAAAACCTACCCCATAATCACCAAAGCACATCAAATAAACTAACAACATACTTGCAACACCGCACCCACTGATTATGATTCACCAACAATTTATCAAAATTACAAACCCACATAAACACCAACCCTTAAAAAAAAATTGGTATAATCAAAATCAAGAATTTTGAATAAAAACCAATATAAACAGAAACCCCTAAACAAAACTTTTTGAGTAGAATTAAAATAAGTAAAAGGACTTCTTCCAAGATTAAACACAAACCCACAAACTTAAACTACATACCTGCAATTAACCACCTCCATCAAGCAAACCCCCTTGGCTCATCTCTTACTGCAATAACAAAGAATAGAGAATTTCAAAACCTACAAAAGCAAATACAATTAAACCCAAACCGATTAGGTTTGAAATTAGTTGAACCTAAGTAGCCCCATAAACCCATAAAATTACCAACCAACTAAATTATCCAAACCCCAAAATTAAGACGAAGCCCTAATTTGGAAATAAAAAAAAAAAAAAAAAAAAACTTACGTATTATCAGATGCTATTTGCGGATCTTGGTAGGTTTTGTATTTGTGAGTGACTGGAAAAAGAAGTTTGGGGGTAGCAAATTACTATTGCTTTTAATGTTCATCACCTCACAAACAACTGTAGCTAGCGCTACAAAGTTTGGGGGCAGTAATCCCAGTAAATTTTAGTATGAGATAATGGGGTATTACCTACTACCAGGTAATGGAAGATTATATTCCCATTAACTAACCTGCATCATTCATTATCTTTCCGATTCCAGACCCCTTATACCCCTTAACCAAGCATGCCCTCATACTTTGTTCATAAATATTGTTGAAGATATTGATTATATATATTATCTAATTAATTGTGGTTGGTAACAACATTAGACAATATTTTTAAACATAAGTCAAAGTTTTTTGGTGGGAAACTAATCAAAAACTTGAAATTTAAAACTTAAATTGGTATTTTAGGTATACAATATTACTCATATTCAAGTTAAAAATAAAAATAAAAAAAAAATAAATAAAAACCTCTTTATAAGTATTTAAGGTTAAGAATTAAGAAAATTGTTGTCAAATGAGAGGAAACAAATTGTAGTTATTTCATGGAAACAATCTACACTTTGTGCATTTATTTATTTGTTTTATTTGATTCTTGACATGATATATCTTAACAAATAAACTTATAAAGCTAGTCAGTCCATTCGAACGGGCCATGATGCTAGTAAGTTTTATATAAGATGAGTCAAACTGCAAATGCTAATGGCATGAGTGTATCCATGAGCATGAGTCAAACTGCAAATGAAAATACAGTCAAAGTTTCCAATTTGGAAATGGTAGTTTTGAATGGAAATGCAGTCTGCAAATTATATCCAAACACCCCCTTAATCCATTGCAGTCAAAACTCTCATTTAGCATTTGCAGTTTGACTTTCAAAAAGTCAAAATGGAAATGCTAAATGAGAGTTTTGACTCATGCCATTTAGCATATGTAGTTTGACTTCAAAAAGTCAAAATACAAATGCTAAATGGCATGAGTCAAACTGCAAATGCAAATACAATCAAACTTTCCAATTTGGAAATGGTACTTTTAAATGGATATGCAGTCTACAAATCATATCCAAACACACCACTCTCCTTTATCCAATTTGGAAATGGGAGTTTCCAATTTTGGACTTTTAACTGCAAAATGCAAATGCTCATGGATATACTCATGCCATTTAGTATTTGCAGTTTGACAATAGCATTTGCAGTTTGACAGTCAAACTGCAAATGTTAAATGGCATGAGTCAAACTACAAATGCAAATACAGTCACACTTTCCAATTTGGAAATTATAGTTTTGAATGGATATGCAGTCTGTAAATCATATCCAAACACCCCCTTTATCCAATTGGAAATGGGATTGGACATGCCAATCAGGATACAACCATTTTGCTAACAAAGGTCAACTAAGAAACTAATTGGTACACCAACTATTTTGCTGAACTAATAATACTACTATGTGACATCTCAGAAAAGAACTCAGATACATCAAGAACCTCAAGTTGTGCAGTACTACTTCATCTGGAGAGCAACAATTCACTCAACATTCACCCTAAATGCACCAAACCATAGCTCCATAATTACATTTTCAAGAATATAAGTTAACAAAGGTCAACTGAGAAACTAATTGGTACACACAGAATATAAGCTATAACTCTGTTGTAAAAATTGGCTCAGGCGGCCGATTAATCGGCGCATAATCGCTGATCGGTCACTAAGCGCCCGAATTAATCATAATCGACCTATTTAATCGGTTTAGTCAAAGATCGCTTAAAAATGGGTCAACAAACCGATTAATCGGACAAAATCGGTCTAATCGGATTAATCAGACAATATCGCTTAGAAATCGCTTAAATCGCTCAACAAAATCGCTTAAAAATTGTTTAACAAACCGATTAATCAGACAAAATCGGTAAAAGATCGCTTAAAAATGGTCAACAAACCGAGTAATATCTATGTTTAACTTTGAAATTTGAAGAATTATGTATTATGTTTATATTTGAACACTTGAAATATTTGAACTTTGATGCACTATGCTTATCTCATACATATAATATTATATCATATCTAAAATTACAATTTTGTGCATAAAAAATCCAATCCGATTAATCCCGCCTAACCGATTAATCGCTAGGCCCTACCCGACCGCCTCACTATCGCCTAGCGATTTTTACAACCTTGGCTATAAGACAAACAAACAAATATTGTAACATAACCTTCTTTACATAACAAGTTGACTTATAACAATTAACTGGGGATGTTACAAAAGTTACTGCACAGGACCACTAACTTGTTCAGAATTACAGAGATGATAAAGAAGCAAATTACATAGTTTTCTGAGAGGGATGTTAAAGAAGCAAAATACAGTCCTTCTAAAAAATATTCTAACCAACATAGTTTATGACAAAAAAGCATTTAGAAGACATTCCTTCTAAGCAAAAGACACACTTCTACTGTACTTTGGCAACTTCACTTGACTTCATTTCTAAAAGGTGCAAAAACAAGCAAACACCAATCAAATCATGCTTAAAGTACAACTAAGAGCTCTTAAACCAAACCACAACTAAAAAAATAAAAAAGCTTACTTGGGCTTCCTTTTTCTACTAAAACATTCCATATTTCTTGGGAATGGGAACTGTTCAACTGGTGCAGCAGGAGCTCTAAGAAAGAGTACACACCCTGTCATGGAAATTTTCCTATAACCACTAGAAGTTAAAGGTTTCCAAGTTAAAGCTTAAGCTTTTGTGGTTGAAGCACTTGAAGCTAAAGCTTTTGGCCTTTGAAGCCTTTTAAGCTAAAGGTGTTGACTTTGAAGCCTTTGAAACTAAAGGTTTTGAATTTGAAGCCTTTGACACTGAAACTTTTGAATTTGAAGCCAAAGCTTTTGCCTTTGAAGCTAAAGCTTTAGTCTTTGAAGCCTTGAAGATGAATCTTTTGCCTTTGAAGCTAAAGCTTTATTCTTTGAAGCCTTTGAAGATGAAGCTTTTGACTTTGAAGCATATGAAGCTTTTGCCCTTGAAGCTTTTGAAGCTATTGCCTTTGAAGGATTTAACTTGGAAGCATTTGAAGCTGTTAACTTTGAAAGCTTTAAAGCTTTAAACTTAGAGGCATTTGAATCTTAACTTTGAAGCTGAAGATTTTGACTTTGACAACCAATCTTCGATCACTGGATGAATCAGTTTCTGAGATAGGGTCTTCAACCATTAGCATACTTTCTACCTCAATTGAAGTACAAATTATGTCATCGCTTGAAATTTCATCATCACTTGATGCTATATAGATTATTTCTGCAAAACATAACAATGCAACATAACACACCAATTAAAACTATGCTAATAGTCTACTTATAGCAGAACAAATGCAACACAATGTAAACTAACTTGTCATAATATCCTTTTGTAACACCCCCAAAATATCGCAGCGGAATGTAATATCATCGGGGTGCTACTTATTAGTACAACAGTCATAATCATAGAAAATGACTCTAAATGAGACGTTTTTAAAAGTTTATCATTCGATCATAATAAAACATCAGAGTTACAAGAGGTCCCAATTAGTTTTAGAAAACATAATGTATTAACATAAAAGTTTTCAAGAGTTTATCGAATGATAACAAAATGCAAGCCATCAAAATATTCTCCGTGCGACTTCATGCTAGCCAAATACCTTAAGGACCTGAGATAAAACATGCTAAAAAGTCAACACAAAGGTTGAGTGAAATTCACAGGTTTATAAATAATTAATGGACCACAAGATTTCAGAGTTAAAGTAATAATTGCAACGAATACAATTATGAGTAAATAGTAAATATTGCACTAAGCTCACGAACTCAAATGTTAACTAATATCATAGAATGATATTAATAATGCTCTAAAAGGTAACTTGCCATATTACCTAATTTCTCAATATTATTGTCCGTTTGACCTACAGTTATCAAGTGAGCGCTACTCACCCGGACAGGCTTGTCAAGCCCAATATTCATATTCATAATATTAGCGTTTACTCAGTTGTAATTAATGGTTCATGATGTTAGGGACTTATTTTTGGCAACAAAGGTACCTAGGAAATAATACTTTCTGGTAAGCATACAATTTAAAGCACTTGTGTCCAAATTGTAAAATAGAATGTATCTCCCTGTTAGGAAATTAAGCTATAGCAGTTAGTACGGTTGAAAAGAAAGTTAGTACTGCTGATGAGTTTTGAAGACAAAGAGCAATTCGTACTGTTTGTATGAAGAAGTTAGTACGGTTTATATTTTTGTGTAAGATAATTATAGAAAAGATATTGTGTATATCTTATACGATTAGGTTGATAGTTATCTTGTAAAGGAATCCTTAGTCTATAAAAGGATTGCCTAGGTTAAAGTTTTGGAATGATTGTTTTGTTAGGATTCAAGGTTGTAAACCCTAGTGATAGGAGATCACTCGTATTATTCATTAATAATATTGAATCGTTAAAGTTGAAGTATATTGTGTTCCTTGTTCATTCATTGTTGATTCGTTAATACAAAACACAAACAAGCAAATCTTCTAAGTGCTAGCTAGTAAATTCCGCGTGCTAGACTAGACATCATTCAAAGTATACATCTAACACAAGGAGTGTGTGTAGATCTGGTCAAGTGGTATCAGAGACAGGTTTACTGATACTTTGGTTTAGAAGATCCAGACAAATTTGTTTAAGAGAAGATGGACATGGAGACAACAACAAGTCAAACTAATATTGCTGCTAAACTTCCAATGCTTAAACCCAATGAGTTCGATATGTGGCGATTAAGAATTGAGCAGTTCTTCCAAGTTCAAGATTATACTCTCTGGGAGATTATTGAGGATGGGAATTCGTTCAAACCTACAACTACAACAACCGTTGTTGAAGGTGTCACTGAAACTAAGTTGCAAACTAAGCCAACCACTACTGAAGAGAAGGCACAACACAAGAATGATGTTAAGGCGAGAAGTTTGCTTCTGATGACTATTCCCAATGATCAGTTATTGAATTTTAGCAAATTTAAGTGTGCTAAAACCCTTTTTGAAGCTATTGTTGCAAGATATGGTGGGAACGAAGCCACCAAGAAAACTCAGAAGACCCTTCTCAAGCAACAATTTGAGAATTTTTCAGCAATAAGCAACGAGTCACTAGATCATATGTTTAATAGACTTCAAAAACTAGTGAGTCAATTGGCTGTTCTAGGAATTGAGATGCCTCAGGAAGATCTCAACTCCAAATTTCTAAGGAGTCTACCATCTGAATGGGCTATGCATGTGGTTGTATGGAAAAACAAGCCTGATATAGATTCCATGAGCTTAATGGATCTCTATAGCAACTTCAAGATAGTTGAACATGATATTAAGAAGTCGGCTGGATCAAGCTCAAGCTCAGGGAATTTGGCCTTTGTATTAACTCCCAGTACCTCAAGTCCAGATGAAGAAGTTCAAGTGACTGGAGCAGTTGGTACTGCTAGTTCCAATATTGGTACTGCTAGCTCCAATATTGGTACTGCTAGCACTTCAAGCAGTACTAATGGACTCTTGAATGAGAATACTTATTGTTTTTTCTTGACTACTCAGCACAATGGAAGTATGTTGACTCATTCAGATCTTCAAGAGATTGATGAAGATGATATTGAAGAAATGGATATCAAGTGGCAGCTCTCTCTTCTCAGCTTGAGAGCTAAGAGATTTTTGAAGAAGACTGGCAAGAAGATTGTCATAAACAGCAATGATGTTGCAGGGTATGACAAGTCCAAGATTGAGTGTTTCAATTGCCACAAGAAAGGTCATTATTCAAGGGAGTGCAGATTGCCAAGCCAACAAGATGGAAAGAGCAGAGGATATGGAAGCAAGTCAAGGGTTGTGGAGGTTACTGATTCAAGTTCAAAAGCCATGGTTGCCATTGATGGCTTAGGGTTTGACTGGAGCTACATTGAAGAGGAGGAAGCAGAAGCATCTACAGAGATTGCTCTCTTGGCATTTTCAGACTCTGAGGTACAAGTTTCTAAATGTTCTAAATCTTGTGAAGCTTTAAAAGATCTAGAAACTCTTAAGAAAAGATATGAGGATCAGAGAAAAGAGCTAACCCAAACTGCTTTTAACTTAGCAAATCATAAGAGGGCTTTAGCTGTATTAGAAGAACAAATTGTTCATTATAAAAGTAATGAGTCAAAGTTTTTTGATGATATGATTATTGTTAAGAGAGACTTAATGTTTAGGGAGAATGAAATTAGTGTGTTGAAACATGAGCTAGAACAGGTTAAGAAAGCAAAGGAGAATATTCAAATGACTGTTGACACACTAGAATTTGCAACTCAGGGTGTTAGTAAGATTGTTGAGTGTCAGATCCTTAATAAAGCTAAGTCAGGCCTAAGTTATAAGTCAGTTCCACCTCCCTATAGAGGAATTCCAACACCCCCAAGCATAGACTTAGAACACACAGGACTACCTGAATTTCAACTACCTGAGCTTAAATATGGTCCTCAACCTAAAGAGAATGTAGTCGATAAACCTGTGTATGAAAGTGCAAGTGATGCCTTATTTTCTGAGGATAAGGTGTCCTCAGCTAAGGACTCAGATGCTCCAACCATTGAGGAATGGACTTCTGATGATGAGGATAATCAGGCTGTGGTTAAGCCTGTTAGTGTTAAAGTGGAGGAACCAAAAGTTCCAAAGATGGTTAAACCTGAGACTGTTAGGCCTAGATCAAATGCCAAACCTTTTAGACCAACAGTTAGGTATGCAGAAATGTATAGAACCACAAACAAGCCAAGAGGTAACCAAAGAAATTGGAATGACCTCAAATCTCACCAATTAGGGGATGATTTTGTCTACTATAGGAAAGCTTGTTACTCGTGTGGTAGTTTTGACCATCTTGCAGATTTTTGTGATAAATGGTTGAGTGGATATTCAAACCATAGGCTGAGCATAGCAAGACTTCAAACTCTTCCTAGGAATGATAGAATGATACCCAGATCAGTTCTATTAAAGTCTGGCCAAAGACCAATTCAAACTGCTAGACCAGCAGTTCAGCCTGTTAGACCAATTAGACCTATTCACTCAAGGCCAACAGTTCAAGGTGCAAAAATGTTTTCCAAATCAGCACCAACAACTGTTAAAAGACCATTTCAAAATAGAAAAGTAGTGAAAAACCAAGTTTGGAAACCCAAGGTAACAACTACCAAGCCAGCAGTTCCAACTGCTAGCAGAGTAATTGGTAATGATGTTAATAAAAACACTACTAAGGGAAATATGGGTACTGGAGTGAATGCATCAGCATGTTGGGTTTGGAGACCCATCAAACCCAATGGTGCTAAAATTGTTTTGAAAAGAATGAATTATGTTGATGCAAGAGGAAAGCTTAAGTCTGTTTTGGCTTAGGTACCACAAGGAAATTAATTTTTCTTGTTATGTGCAATGTTAGTCATATGCTTGTATCTTGTTTCTTTGTTTTTGGACTAACACTTGCAGGTTATGGATGAAAAGCATCATGGAATTAAATGCTTTATGTTTTGGACTATATGGTGATTTGAAGCTGAGTGTGTGATCTTTGCACACAACAAATGGTAATTGGTTCACCACGTCTAACCCACATAAGAACCAACTAGTCCAGAGCAAACGGTTTCTGGTAAAGACTAATCAAATCCGTTAATGGTTGACAATTCACCAAAAATTGTATGGTTATCAGCTCACCATATCTAACTGTGAAGAGTTGGCTAGTCCAAAGCAAACGGCTATTGGTAAAGACATATCAAATCCGTTGATAGCTGATAGTTTGCTAAAAACTATGTTTGAGCCATGGTATTTTAAAATTCTTTTCAATAAGTTCATACGGCTCAACAAATTTTTTCCAACAGTTGGTACGGTTAGTACAAAGTTAGTACGGCTCAACTAGCCGTTGTAAAAATCTGTCAGTAATTAATTTTATAGCCGTTGAGGTAAAACCGTTATTCTTAAGGTATTTATAGGGATTTTTTTGGAAGATAATTATCTTATTACCATAAATTTATTTATTCTATTTCTAAAGATAATTTATCTCATACGCTTATTTCGCAAAACCCTAAACAGTACCTATAACCTCCAATAGGCTACATAAAACCTCAATTTCAATTTAAACGATCATCTTATTGCTAAAATCGTTCATTTTTCATCACTAAAAATGGCTGGATTGGAATTTGTTAAGCGTCACAATCAGGTTGCGTTTCTTGAGAAAACAGAGGAAGGAGATGGACCAAAATTTTATGAGATTGTGGACTTTCTAAACCACTCTCATATAAGGTATGCTCTAACTGTTTCTCCTGCTCTTTATGTCTCTCACATCACACAGTTCTGGCAGAATGCTACTGTCTTGACTAGTGAAGATGGGGACTTAGAAATTCATTTTGAAGTGGATGGTGTATCTTTTGTTGTTACCGAGTCTATACTTAGGAGACATCTTAAATTAAAAGACTCAGATGGTATCAATTCTATGCACAACACTGAAATATGGCAGGAACTTACCAAAATGGGGTATGATACATCCGAACACAAATTAACTTTTCAAAAAGGATGTTTCTCCCCTCAATGGAGATTTTTGATACACACCCTTTTACATTGTTTAAGTCCTAAAAAGACTGCTTCGGAGAAGTTCAGTAGCAATATTGCTATTGCTCTCATTTGTTTGTCTACAAACAAGGTTTTTAACTTTTCAAAATTTATTTTTGAGGGTATGGCATCTAATGTAAACAGCAAAACCAAGTTTCTAATGTATCCAAGGTTTGTTCAAACACTTTTGAATAAAAAGACATACCTGCTTACAAAACCAAAAGAAATTTTTGCTACTCCTAGCCTTCAATCAAAAGTTTTTCAAAATATGGCTATGGCTAGTAGGCTTTTTCAAGGGGAACCAGTTCCATTGTTTCCTCAAATGCTTCAAACTGAGTTGGGTGAAGGGTCAGCAGTTCCAACTGATCCCCATCACACATCCACTCAAGTACTTGAAAGAACCTAAACATCCCAATTTCACATCACTTATAGGAGAAGGGAAACACCCAGAGTGATTCCTAGATCCTTTCCCCATGATTCACCTCTCCTAGCAGGTCACACAGCTAGAAGTGATGAGGGTAGCTCTAACCAAAATGCATTGATGGAATTATGTACCAAGCTAGTTGCCAAAGTTGATAGTTTGGAGACAGATCTTACAAGCACCAAGGAGGAGCTCAAAGCCCACAAGGAGAATTCTGCTAAAATTTTTAACAGGTTATCTTTAAAGGTGAAAAAGCTGAAAGATCAACTCAAGCAGAAAAGGGCAAGAATGGTATTGGATGATGATTCTTCTAGTGATAACTCAGATGATTCAGATGATGCTGATGGTGGAAATTCTTCCAAACAGGGGAGGAAATTTGGTAAAGACAAGGATGGACCAAGTTCTCAGGGGAGGCAAAATGAAGAAGAAGAAGAACAACTTGATAAGGGTACTGGTAATATTGACATGGATGTTGAAGCAGTTCCAACTGCTGAGACAGAACATGAAACAGTTCCAACTGGTGACACTTCAGCTGAGCTAGTTTATGAAAGAAAAAGAGCTGACAAAGGTAAAAAGGCTATGACACAAGAGGAAGAGGAAGCAACTCAAGAACTTGAAAGGCTCAAGACAACAAAGCCAAAAACTCAAGCTCAGATAGATCATGATGCAGAAGTTGCATGGAAAATGATAGAAAAAGATTTGGCTGATGAAGAAGCTAAGAAAGCTCAGATAGCTCAAGATGAGGAATTAGCAAGGAAAATGGCTGCTGATGATGAAAGGAACATAGCTGGTTTCATGGATAGAACAAGAACTGAAGATTTTAATCAAGAAGAGTTCAATGAGCAACTTCAATACTTGTTGGATTCTGATTGTATTATAAAAGCTCATGCTGTGATGATTCTTAATGATCAGGAGTTAAATGAAGAAGAAAAGTCAGAGGAGCTCAAAGAATTTATCTTGAAGACAAATAGAGAAGCTACTTGGAGTGACTTAATGCACAGAATCAGAGAAAGGCAAAAGTCAGGTTACAAGACAAAGTTGCCTACCAGGAAGGAAAAACTCAATTTCATGAAGCAGTATTTGAAGAATCAAGCTAATAACAAGATGAGTGACTTTACTGGATGGACAGATGCTGAGATTGAAAGGAAATTCTTTGAAACATATGCAAGAATGAATACTCCAATCAGAGAGGACATGACAAGGAAAAAGAAATAAGAACCAGAAGTTCTTGAATCTGATGCTGCAAAGAAACAAAAGTCTGAAGAAGAAGGGTTAACCAATGGGAAGATCAAGAGCATGATGATGATTGTTCCAGAATCTTTATATATAAAACCTTTACAAGTAAAACATCCTATCATTGACTGGGAAGTTTTCACTGATGGAAGAATGAAAGGGTGGAAGATAGTCAGACTTGGTGATATTTCTGAAAGGTACAAGTTGTTTGAAGATTTACTCAGAGGATTTGATAGAGAAGATCTTAATCAACTATGGAGCTTAGTAAAAGAAAGATTCAGAGATAAAGATCCTATTGAAGACAAAGACAAAGAATTATGGGTTCAGTTGAAGAGAATCTATGAACCTGATAGTGGAGAGTCAATGTGGAGATTTGAAGCACAAGTTAAAGATGTGTATTGGTATTTGTTTGAATCGTGTGGAGTACATAGAGTTTCTACTCCAGATGGGATAGAAATCTATATGTTGGTGGAAAAGGACTATCCACTCAGATCATTTGTGTTAATGGCTATGGTACAAGGAAGACTCAAGGTTGAAAAAGACTCTGAGATGGCAGACTTGTTAGTTACAAAGATTTTCAACCTTGCAGAGCAAAGAAAAGTCAATGACTAAAGTGACTGATGTGATAGATGTTTGAAAGAATTTTCCACATTGAGAAGAAGAAGCTTAATTTGAAGAAACTTAGTGATTTGGATAGAAATCATAAGTTTAGGGGAGGATTGTTAGGAAATTAAGCTATAGCAGTTAGTACGGTTGAAAAGAAAGTTAGTACTGCTGATGAGTTTTGAAGACAAAGAGCAGTTCGTCACTGTTTGTATGAAGAAGTTAGTACGGTTTATATTTTTGTGTAAGATAATTATAGAAAAGATATTGTGTATATCTTATACGATTAGGTTGATAGTTATCTTGTAAAGGAATCCTTAGTCTATAAAAGGATTGCCTAGGTTAAAGTTTTGGAATGATTGTTTTGTTAGGATTCAAGGTTGTAAACCCTAGTGATTGGAGATCACTCGTATTATTCATTAATAATATTGAATCGTTAAAGTTGAAGTATATTGTGTTCCTTGTTCATTCATTGTTGATTCGTTAATACAAAACACAAACAAACAAATCTTCTAAGTGCTAGCTAGTAAATTCCGCGTGCTAGACTAGACATCATTCAAAGTATACATCTAACACAAGGAGTGTGTGTAGATCCGGTCACTCCCCCAATGGGTTTATAAACAGTTTAAAGAGTTTAAGTGGGGCTATGAACTCACCAAAAGCAACAGTAAATAGCAAGATGCAAATAAAGTGACGAGTAAGCCGAGAAGTCCTACGAGCAACCTAGACATATTATGCTGCGTCTTAGGTTTTTAAAATAATTGTAAAACCCAAAAATCTAAAACATATTAATAGACCAAAATGCCCTCATACTTGGAAAATTAATTAAAACACATATAACTTCCAAATAAATCACAAAACGTATGAAAACGAAACAAATGCGACATGAAATGATTACGAGGCACCATAATATAATTTTACGAGCTACCAATAACATTTGTAACACATTACTTAGTCGCTTGAACCGAAAACTCAACAAGGATATATTTATTTCGTTCTAAAAATAGTTACGTGTTAGTCGTATGCAAGAAACGAGGGAGATATTGAAACTTAGACATGGATACTTTGAGTTGGGCTTAGAGGCCGATCCAAGCCCTCCCCTCATCCAAACCCACGACCCAAACCTCCCAAAACAGCCCAAGCCCTTTTTGGTTCCCCCTTATACACCGAACTTCACATATCACTCAAAAGAAAACCCTAAAATCAAATTCTGCTGCTGTCTTTTGGTTCTGCTGCTGTCGAGACTTATAGGAGACCAAGAAGGCTTGAATTTTGTTCCATTTGTGTGTCAAACATCTTAAGGTAACATGTTTCTTCATGCCTCAAACCCCTATGAATTAATTCTTAACCAAAAACCCTAATCTTCCTTTGTTTTGTCTTGATCGATCGGCCAAAAAGAAAAGGGAGGAGAAAGAAGCTTGTGTGTGGTGTTTTAATCCTTTGTGTTCGTGTTCTTCGTGATCTACGAGGGTATTGTATCACTTTTCCGTCATTTGTTCATATATTCATGCCCTAGTTTAATCATGGAATGGAAATCATGACACATAAAATGTCACATAAAATAATAAGATAAGAAACCCTAAAAACTGTTATGATGAATCGAACCAGAAGTTTTGTGGTGAAATTATTCGAATTTGATTGTGTTAAGACCTGTTTTGAATGACCTAAATATGTATGGACTCACATAAAAACGTTTGGTGTCAAGAACAAATGATTTGCATGACGAAAACCCTAAGATAATCATGGTTCTGTGATAACTGATTCTGAGCTGAATTTTTAGTCGACTTTAACCGGCTGTGGATTGATGATATGAACGTATATTTTTATGTTTCTGGAGTCTAGATTGTAGTTCAATGAAATAGCTACCTGGAAAAATTTAGTTTGTAATTTTTAGAGGCTTGTAAGGTCACTTTTTGATTTTTGGAAAATCATGTGTCCAGTTGTGTTTAAAAGTCTGGAAAATCCGTTTGGGTTTTTGAATTTTAATTTCCAAACTGTGTCGAGTTAGAAAGAGCCCTTTGACCTGGGTAAACTTTGGTATGTGTATTAGTAGCTGGAAGTTTTGTATATTTTTGTGAATTTTTCTGAAGGGGTAATGAAGTGATAACTTATCGGGTGTTCCATCAGACATGTTTCTGGGACAGGTTGTAAAAATGGATTTTTCATTCGTAACAAACCAAATCAATAAAATCTGGAAAAATTATGATAAATACTAGGAATATTGAGGAAGCTCTGTGAATTTTTGTAGATTTTAATTCGGAGTTCTACTATGATTCTATAATTATATAAAACAGGTCCAGAACATGATTAAAACCTGAAAAAGTGCATTTTGTTGTTTTAAAAGTGTTAAGTGTTTACATTCAAATATTTGAGGGTCTATATGGTTATTTTGATTATACTAGAGGACTAAACTTGTAAGAACCTGTAACTTGTCAATAATTACACTTTGTACCCTAACCTTATGATAATTACACAATTGGTCCTTCAACTTATCCTAAATACTTAATAAACCCTTAAAGGATTAAAACTACCATAATAACCTTATGAACCTTGAACTACCTAAAATGAAAAGACAAACTAAACATGAAGTTAAGAATCATTTGTAATTCTCTTCTAATCCTTTAGGTGTGAAGAAGGAGAGACCTTGAGCCGTTCCTTGTTTCTGTGCTTTGTTCTATTTGTGCTTTCGTCATAAGGTACATATACTCTGCCCTTTTTCAGTAAGGGTTCTCATATGCCATATATTGATTTTGAGTTATGATTCAGTTAAGATTCCCCAAGCCATTGCTATGTTCCCTTTGAATGAACCTTTGATATTACTTTTGATATGACTTTGA
This sequence comes from Artemisia tridentata subsp. tridentata, assembly GCA_021014915.2. Taxonomy (NCBI): domain Eukaryota; kingdom Viridiplantae; phylum Streptophyta; class Magnoliopsida; order Asterales; family Asteraceae; genus Artemisia; species Artemisia tridentata. The sequence continues at coordinate 362,804,651 of CP139509.1, read as the reverse complement.
GATGCACCTTTTGATATATGACCTTGAGCTATGATTTTGAGACATGACTCTTAGTTTGATACCCGAGCCATTTTTGTACTTTCCTAGCCAGGAAGGTAACCTGGCCATGTCTGTGATGCACCGCTGGCATGACTCCTGTGTGGGGGAGTGATTTCTCACACCGTCCCTTTTATATTATCTGCCATGGCTACTTGACTTTGAGATTGACTTTGAGTTTGGGGGCGTATGGATTGCAATCCTAGGCATGTTTTGTTTAGTGGATTTAACTATGACTTTGAGTATGACTTTGAGTATGACTTTGAGGTGACTGGTGCTTGTGTGCAATACACGCCTTTCACATTTATGAGAGCTAGCTACTCCACCCTGTTGATACATGAGGACACCCCTCATAATATCTGGTTGCCTGAGAGGTATCCCCTCTGATTATGAGATTATGATTGTGAGATTATGATGTTGAGATTATGACTTTGAGTTTCTGGGCTCGTGGTAGATGACTATCCAATATTCCCTCACTATTCATTTGCTTTGAATATACCTTATGACATTTCCAGTACTTCACTATATTCTGTTTCGTTATCCTTGTTTGTTTTATGTATATGTTCACTGAGCTTTGTAAGCTCAGCCGCACGTTTTCTTTTCGTGTGCGGCAGGTTTAGTTGGAAGATGGGTATGAGTGAAGAGACTCTTGGACTTAGAAGACTTGATAGTTATTTTGGCCTAGAGACGATTGGAAGTTACTACTTTGTTAGAATTTGTATTCGCTTTTGTAACCTTGTAATTCCAATATTCCATTTGTAACCTTTGAGAATCTTTGTATTACTTTTGAATGTATGCTTTGTTAGATCTGATATGAAACCATTTGTGTGACATCTTTACCCTTGTCGGGATGAGGTGTTACAATAATAGAATATGGATGCAAGAAAGTTTTATATATTTATTATATCAATCATGCAATTGTACATAGGGTTTTAAGGTTTATAAAGTGATAGGGACTAAAATTGACAAGTTAGAAAAGTGTTACGAGCCCTAATATATAAGTTGTTATTGCCGAATACTCTCTTTACCACACAAACACAATATATAGATGACACTCAAGAACAATGTATAGATGAATATGAAGTGAAGTATGGATCGTATGGAGTGGATTATAACCGAATGTCTATTAGCTTGAGAAAGATAACAAACACAATATGAACATACACTTACACACTCTCACCTAGATACACTTTGAGGCACACATAACTAATGAGAGTGTGTGTGTATAAGTAGCAACACAGCCAACACCTAAGGCTTTAGGTGGGCTTTGATTGGGCTTGGAGTGGGCTATTGTTTATATTACACTTATACATTGATATTACTAACATAACTAATATCAATAGCCCACATCTTAAACTATTTGTTACATTTAACACACAAGTTACATTTGCAAATGACCATCACTTCACATTTAATAAATTAAATGCTAACAATCTCCCCCTAAGGGATGGTCATTTCAATGATGCTCTGGTGAGTGGTCTTTTAACTTCATTGTCTTGAACTTTGTGTGTTGATGTATAATAGTCTTCATTCATTGTTCCTTCATGCACTGTGATCTTCAAAGAATCGTCTTTTGGTTGTTCTTGCCTTGATCTACTTCTTCTGTCCAGATGCGTCGTCATTGTAGATAATGATGGTAAATGGTCTTTCGTCAGTACCTGCATAAGACAGTTAGCAATAAATCGTCCAGCGCTTATAGGTTCAGATTTAGAGATCGTTATCAGCATAGTGTGAAAACTTTCTCTAATCTTTACCAAGGCCGTTGAAAGCCTCTGAAGTATACCGGAGTATCACTTCAAGACTGTAGACCGTTTGAAGCACGTTACCATCATGACATAAGGCAAGATCTTTAGATCTTATTAAGACTCATACAACTTGTATCTTTTTTGATGAACACAAGTGTATTGCATTGGAAGTATTCCTAAGAGATCTTTGATGAATCTCATGTCTCTAGACTCTATAATGTGCGTTTTGGTTTTTAGTCGTCGGAGGCATGGAGCAGAGTGCCACCTTTTCAATATCAACACATCTCGGAGTGAGAGGTCGATAGATTATGCAGTGTTCTCCGTGAGAAATGAAACAAATATCTTTTGAGAGATATCTGAGTGGATAGGAGGGGTAGTGCAACGCGTCACTGGGTCCATGACGTCTTGTCTTCAATATCAGTATCACCTTAGTGAGTACCGATAGCAGATGTATTGACCCGGTTTCTGACCTAAGTTTTCATGGAGGGCTATTTCTTTTCACCCTTACATTAAACTTTTCTTTTTAATTCTTCAACCCCTTCTATCCCTTTCTCATTTACTGCTTTTTTCAATCATACCTAAGGACTTCTAATTCTAATCTATTGGAATTGTCATTGGTAGATCCCTCCGGCTCTGGCGGATCATTGGACATAACCTAGCCATAATCACCTTATTACTCCATGATTATCCTAGATTAACGATCACATGCCATAAAACCATTTATGAAAATCTCTCAAAGTGTTTATGAGTAAACACATTTAGATAACACATTGAGAGTTTTGTGTTTTTGAAATACTCCCCCTTCACATGTGCTCATGCATTTTTAAGATAAATTTGCACATGTTGGGTAGAGTTCACACATTTTGAAATGATCGATTTTCAATTAATATGACCATTGCGAGACACGTTTACATCACTAGTTAGACTAGCTTGAAGTTATTACCCGTCATGGTCATATCAAATGATCATCTCTCGAATTGGTACATTCTACTCAGACAAGTCCTTTGCCAGACACGTTTACATCACTGGATAACCAGCTTGAAATTATTACCCGTCCCGGACATGTCTTTTCGATTTGACATTTGAGTTTCGTCAATTCGATGGTTCCTACTGAGTCTTTTTGTAGAGCTCGTTTGAGATTCAAACCACAAAACTTTTTGATCACATTTTAATCACATCTTCTCTCCCGTAAGCCTAATCTCCCCCTCAAAAATAGCATGCAGTGATATTTTTGATATTAAGAGATTAAATGCAAAACATTTTTGGAGATAAATACGGAGTTTAGCATGAAAATTGGAACATTTTATTTTGATACTCCCCCTTAAACAAAGCATAGGTTTAAACATTTGAGTTTAAAATCAGTTGAAAAGGGTCTAGAGGGAGTTATCTTGAGCACATAATTTTGAGAAAGATTTTGAAAAATCTTTTAGAAAAATCTTGATCATGTACTCAAGGATTTGCTTTTCGCCATTAACATTACGAGTTCTGATCGGAAATAATCAGAAGTCATCAATGTAGCGCGGCTTTCGTACTGAAATATACGAAAGCCGTGGTGAAGAAAATTTTGAGATACGACATGTTTTAGAAAAACTTTAAATGAACTCTCGCTCAAGCATCTGTACATGCCCGTATCATTGTTGAATGACATTTGTAGATACGTACAAAGTATCGATTATACGAGAGATATGTCATGAGAAGAATATTTTTGGTTTCTTGATTTTATATTGTTTTTGTATTTTTGAAAATTTTTTATTTTTAAATTTTGTTTTTGTTGGTTTTTCAAATTTTGTATATTGTTTTTCAAAAAATATATACATGTGAAGCTTGTTGAGATAATTCAAGAAGATTCGAGAAGACTTTCTAACTCTTCGGGAGTTAGGCTTCGCATTCCAATTCGACGAACTAAGTTATCAAACCGCTCTTTTGGGAGGGCTTTAGTAAATAGATCGGCGAGTTGGTATTCAGTCTTCAGGAAAAATAATTCAACAGTACCCTCTTCTACGTGCTCCTTTATGAAGTGATAGCGGACTCTAATATGCTTGGTCTTCGAGTGTTGAACTGGATTGCACGAGATGGCTATGGCACTTTTCGAGTCACAATACAAAGGTATGCGGTCGAAAAAGAAACCATAATCTGTGAGTTGTATCCTCATCCATAGAACTTGGGCACAACATGCATATAGAGACACATACTAGGCTTCTGCAGTTGATAGTGCAGTGCATTCTTGTTTCCTTGATGACCAGCCTACTAGCTTTTCTCCCAAAAATTGTGCTCCGCCTGATGTACTCTTTGCTGTAACTTGGCAACCGGCGTGATCTGCATCTGAAAATGCTATCAGTGTAAACTCCGAATCCTTCGGATACCAAAGTCCCATGTTGAGGGTTCTTCGTAGGTACCGAAAGATCCGTTTAACCTCTTAGAGGTGAAGTTCGGTAGGCCTTGCCTAAAACCGTGCTAATAAACAAACAAACAAAATGTATATCAGGTCGACTAGCAGTTAGGTACATGAGAGAACCAATCATGCTACGATATTTCTTCGGATCCATGGGTTTCCCATATAGGTCAGCGCCTATTTTGGGTGAAGTGACCATTGGAGTACCAACAGAGTCACAATTATCCATTCCATGTTTTTTCAAAATCTCAATTGTATATTTAGCTTGATTTAGAAAAATACCACGTGGGGATTGATGAATTTGTAAACCCAGAAAGAATTTTAATTCTCCCATCATGGACATTTCAAATTTGCTTTTCATGAGATTTGCAAAATGTTTTGAATGTGTCGGATTAGTGGACCCAAAAATGATGTCGTCCACATAAATCTGAACAATCAAAATGTCATTTTTGAATTTTCTGGTAAACAAGGTCGGATCAATTGTTCCTTTGTTGAAATTATTATGAAGTAGGAAAGATGATAATTCGTCATACCACGCCCGTGGGGCTTGTTTTAAACCATAGATTGCTTTCTTTAGCTTGTAGACGTATTCTGGATGATCTTTGTCCATGAATCCGTCTGGCTGACTCACATACACTTCTTCTTTCAGAGTTCCATTCAAGAAAGCGGTCTTGATGTCCATCTGATAAACTGTGATGTTCTTGTGAGCGGCATATGCTAAGAAAATCCTGACTGCTTCAAGCCTTGCAACTGGCGCGAATGACTCTTCAAAATCAATCCCCTCTTCCTGTCTAAATCCCTTTGCCACGAGACGAGCTTTGTTGCGAATGACAGTAATTTCTTCATCCTTTTTGTTTTTCCATAACCACTTAAGATCAATGACGAGTTTGTCAATTGGTCTTGGAACTAAATCCTAGGTGTCATGTAATTGATATTGAAGAAGTTCTTCCTGCATCGCTTCAATCCAGGCATTATCTGCCATTGCTTCCCGAATGTTCTTAGGTTCTATGAGACTGACTGAGCAGACATAGATGCACATGTCACAATCGGTGTTTAGTTGTTTTCTCGTCTGAATTGGCCTTGAAGGTTCACCAATAACCTGTTCTATCGGATGGTCTTTTGTCCACTGTAATGTTGAAGGGTACCTTGGACTGGACGAATGCGTGTTAGATGGTTCATGTAATCTGGAAGATGATTCAGCAGATTCCGTTCCAAACGGGTTTTCGAATGGTTCTTCGTCTAACACCGCATTATTTTGTTCTTGCTCATCAATTCTTGGTAGAACAATTTCAATTACTGGAGTTGTTGGAGTAGATGTTGATGGCGTGGAGGGAGTTGGTGCGTCAGCTTCGAATGTTGTGGATGCATCTTGATTTGGTGGTGGTTGTTGATTTTTAGCAGGTGCAGCGGAACGTTGGTTAGATGCATGTGTCGAAGTGCCACCATAGTATTCATCATACATAAACTCGAAGAAATTATCCAGTTCCTGATTTGTGGGTTGTTCGTTATGAATTGATTGAGCTCCTTGAGGTGCGAGTCCTGAACTGATATGTCCAGAAGTCATCGGGTTAAGCGCGGGTTCTAGAGCGAGTCTCTCAGAAGCCATTTGTGAAATTTCATCAAACTTCACATTCATCATCTCCATGATCTTTTTCGTTCTCCTGTTATACACCCTGAATGCCCTCGAGTTTTCTGAATAACCAATGAAGATTCCAATATCCCCCTTAGCTTTCAACTTCCCCAGATCTTCCCTGTCATTCGTTGGATAGCATAGAGCGCCAAATACATGAAGATAAGAAATATCCGATTTTCTGTTGTTTACTAGTTCATACAGGGTTTTATTGAATCTTGGATGAACTAGGGATCGGTTCTGAGTGAAACAAGCAGTGGCAACAACATCATCCCATAAGAATAACGGTGCACTAGAATAAATCAGCATTGTGCGAGCAGCCTCCACAAGAGTTTGATTTCTTCTTTCAACTACCCCATTCTGCTATGGAGTTCTAACAGCTGATGTCTGGTGAGTAAGACCAGATTCTTCAAAATATGCTCTTAACTCCTGATTTGTGAATTCTGTGCCATTATCAGTTCTTACTATCCTTACTGGAGCTTGAAGTAAGATTTGAATGCATTTCAGAAAGGTGATGATGATGCCGGGTGTTTCGTCTTTAGACCTCAGAAACTTTACCTATGTATATCTTGAATAGTCATCGACGATTACAAGAATATACTTCTTCCCATTTATGCTTGCAACTCTCATTGGGCCACATAAGTCCATATGCAACAAATGTAACTTATCCCCCGAACTGGGTACGGGTTTAGGTTTATATGTTGCTCTTTTGCTCTTTCCTTGCTAACAGGATGGACATCAGTGTTCTTTGGTGTATTTGAATTTTGGGAGACCATTGATGATGTTGTCTTTGGCAAGTTTGTTTATGGTGTCAAAGTTAAGATGGGACAAACGTCTATGCCACAACTAGGACTTTGTTTCGCTTGCCCTAGTCATGAGACAAATTGGTGATGAAGAGGCCATTTGGTTTATGTCTATTGCATAGAGATTGGTGCCACGATCCCCAATTAAGAGATCATCCCCCACCAAATTCCTAACAAAACAAGTGTTTCTCCTAAATGCAACCTCTAAATCTGCATCACAAAACTGCCCAACTGAAAACAAGTTGTGTCCTAACCCTTCGACATAGTAAACCCGAGTGATCAAGTTGTTTCCAAACTGAAGATCTCCATAACCCAGAATAGCTGCAACATGATCATTCCAAAACCGTACATTTCCCATGAACTGCCATACAAAGTTGATCAGCAGCTTCAAATTCCCGATCATGTGCTTGGAGCAACCCGAGTCGACGATCCAAAGACAGATTTCGATGACCTGCAAAGAACAGATGATTTTGTATATGGAAACCGTTTAACATTTGGTTCCATGGGGTTAGAGGTAACAGGTGAATCACAATTAGAGAAGGTTTCCATATTTTCATTGGGAACAATTTCTAATTTGCCATTCTTAAGTGTAAACATTCTCCCCGTTGGTTTCCATGCACAAAACTTAAGATGGTCCTTAGGCAATAGGCTACTGGTGGTTTTCCTAGCTTTTGCAATAAGTCTTCGAATATATCTAGACTTAGCCCTATTTACTGAAGGAACTTTTTTCTGTTCAGGCATATCATTCACATTCACAGTATCAGAAGCAATATCATCACAAGCATTTTCAGACAAAGATTTCGTGTACATTAAACAAACAGAGTCATTACATGCACTAGAAACAGGAGTCTTAACATTACATCCAGATGACATATGTTTCTTATTTGAAAGCGATAAATTCCTAGGGTGTTCTTCTACTTTCTTGCATTCATTCTCAGAGACAGGCGATACTCTAGGGTTCCTGGTATTGCTCCTAGGCTTTCGTCTGCTCCTAGAGTTGCTTTCTAATCCTGTAGAAGGTAAGGCACACTCATTAGAATTTATGTTGTTGTCCTGAGATGTTGTTGTAGCATTCCTAGACTCGTTTGGATTATCATTGTTACTTCTGTCTATCGCCCTATATGTTTTAGATGTAGAGGCAGACACAGTAGTAGGACTAATCCTATAAAGGCCAGGTGCTATTACATTCGATGTTTGGACAACAGCTTTCTCATTTCCTTTCTCATTAGGCAAGGGGGTTGATGGTGTTATACCCTTAGTTTCCTCACCCTTCCCTTTTTGACTTTCAAGCTGAGACTTCAAAAGATCAATTTGTTTTTGCATGTTGTGGTAGGAACGCTCACACGACAATTTGTCATACTTGCATTCTTCCTTTTTCCGATCCAGTTGTTTAAAATATGTGACATTTTGTTTTTCAATCTTGGCAAGTGCCTTTTCATATTTTACAACAATTGCAGAAGTCTCAACTCGAAGTCTTTCATCATCTTCCACAGAATATGTTTGGTAAATAATGGACATAATTTTGGTCGACAGAGCTACTTCAGAGAGAATGTCATTATGTTTTTCCAAAACTTTGATGTGTTCAATGTTTTCATTCGCTTCCTTTACCAAGGATTTCTGGTCCTTAATAAATTCAGCTGATTCTTTCAAAAGATTGTTTTCCACATTTTGAACTATTGCATAAATTGAAGCGATAAGAGGATTGATTTCTGTTTCAAACATCTTTATCTGTTCGGTATGAAAACTTGACGACCAGACATTGTAGTTACCGTTTATTTTGGATGCCACAATACTTTGAAGTGTTTCAATTCCCTATTTAAGACCGACCAAATATAGTCTAGCTTCACTTGTGTTGCAAGTGGTCTTAGAGGCCAATTATTCGATGTTAGAAAGGTGTTTTGAAACAACTTTTCGTTTTGCGACAGCCACTGGTTTTTTGAAAAACAATGGTGACTCTTTTTGCACAAGATGAATGCCAAAATCTGTATTAAGCTTGTTATAATCAATTGGTTTAATTTCTGGGTTCTTTTGTCTCATTTTTACACGGCTCTGTTAGGAATATGAATATTCAGCTGAAGACTCGGTCACCCCGAGTAATTATTAGTACATCATAGCTCATAGGATTATCAGTAATATTATTAGTAGCTTAGTTATTATTATTAGTATTGTGGAGTGGGTCGGGTCTTTACCCTCTGTCAGCTCACTCTACAGCCCGCTAGGGGCATAATATGTAGTAAGTATAAATACCCCTTCCCTTGCAAGGGAAGGGTTGGAACTCTCATTATTTCAATCTAATACACATAGTGTTTCTCTCACTAGAAGTTCCCACTTTCTCTCTCTAAGCTATCTTTCATTCGATCTAAATCTAAGCCTCAAACAAGTGTTTCTTGCATTGTGAATACCCTACAATTGGTATCAAGAGCCATGGTTAGGTCCATGAGAGTTGGTATTCACGGATTTGTTTAAGTTTTTGAGGCTTTTTGGTTCGATTTGTTAAGTTTCATTAATTTCATTTTGTGCTTTGTTTAGTGATTAAAAGTTGTTATACCTTGTACTTTCTAGCTTAGGAATAGTATAAGAGTAGTATTTGGTGCTTGGATTCACAGATTTAAGGTTTGTGTGGTATTTTTGGGTGATTCGAGTGGTTTTTATCCAAGTGTTCTTGGGTGCGGTTTGTGTACTTTGGACGTGTTCTTGAACGCGGTTTGTGTCCCATCGAGAACGCGGCTTGTCCTATTACTAGTTTAGGCAAAAGGACAAACAGCATTGAAAGCGACGTGTTTGGAAGTTTGTGCCAACGCGGTTTGTCTCTAAGGCGCGTACGCGGTTTGTGTCTACGCGGTTTGTCTCTGACGTGTGTATGCGGTTTGTATCAACGCGGTTTGTCTCTCCAGCGTGAACTCAGTTTGTGTCTACGCGGTTTGTCTTTGCAGCGTGTACTCGGTTTGTATCAACGCGGTTTGTCTCTCCAGCGTGAACTCGGTTTGTGTCTACGCGGTTTGTCTATGCGGTTTGTGTCTTGGTGATTTTAGTAATTCCCGCGAAAGATTCGATTTCTCGGTTAAATCACAAGATCAGTCAAATCCCGTATTCACTATGACAACTAACTCAGACTCTCTCATATCGGAGGTTCTCAAACTGTACGATGCTATTAAGGATCATGGGAACTATAATTACACATCTCTAACAGAAGCAAATGACACTGATCTGCTGATTCTGCTGGAACTGATGAGTCACACTCGCAGTCACACATGGATGAATGCCTTCAGGTTATGCAGTTGGCTAATGCAAAGGAAAGTCAAGTAGCATGCTTCCGTTCACTTCTATTACACATTAAGGCTCTGTTCGGTAAATCTGAACATGTGATAGGGTATACTCGGGCTTTCGCTTCACTCTTTGGTCAAGAAATTTGTGATTTTACAGTCATAATGACATTATATCTGGATCAACTAGAACAGGAGCTGGTCAAGGAAGAATATTCTGAAGATAAATCCAGAGCCGCTCTCAATGTGATCAACAATCAATTCCAAGTGTTTATCAACTCTCAATACACTATGGACTATAATTATGACTGCCAAGTGACTAAAGAGTGTTTCGCTAAATATACTGGGTCAGAAATTGAAATGTACAAATCGACACTGCTACTGCTGATAAGGGATGTCCATGGGTTCATTGAGGAAAAAGGTGAACAGGGTAGGAATGGAACAAAATCAGACAAGACGGTTGATGGTGTCAGCACAGGAAGTGACTTCACAAGATGTGAGAAGGAATCCTACGAACCTGAAAATCACCAAGCACAGTCTACTGTGGTACATCTGTCTTATCTAGATAATACTCTTTCTAATGAACTTGTACATGATAATTCGTCGAGTTCTTTGCCTACGACTGAGTCTTTCAAATCACATGATATGATTGAAAAGAGGGTTTACAATGAACTTTTAAAAGGATTTTCAAAACTGGAAAAACATTGTGTTGATCTTGAAATTTCAATGCAACAAATAAAAGAAAAGTTCCAAATTGACCTTCCATCAAAAAATCCGGAATTACCTGACATTCGGGAATTTTTTATGATAAATGAGTTGAAAGATCAGCTAGTGGCCAAGAACGCGACTATTAACATGTTAAGAACCAAACTAAGTGAATTGCAAGAAAAGGTCAATGATGATAAAACCACACATGATGCTAAAACTGTTGAGTTACAGGCTGAGAATGAAACACTTAAATTGAAAATTAAACAAATATATGGCTCAGTCAAGGACATCAAATCCAAAAGGAAAAACCCAACACAATCTTTGATAGCTGAAAATGATCACTCCCAAGCACAAAATCTAAGGAAAAGTTTCTCATTAGCTTCTCATAGGGATAACTTTAAGAAGTCGGCCAAGAACAGGGTGAATCCTAAGTCTGTCAAACCATCAGTCTTGGAAACACCTGCCCCTTTTCCAAGGTGTGCTCCCCAAGTTGGTGAGACTAAGTGTTTGCCGAAATCAGTCACGTCACAACATAGACGTAAGGGAAAATTAGCTAAGAGTCACTTTCAGGATAAGTCTCACATGACACTAACTAAGGAAGTTAATGCTCACGTCACTGCATTCTCTACTATGACCAATATTCACCATAGGCCTATAGAACTGATGAAGCACCCTAGGAAGCCCAATAGATCTAGTGCTGAAAGACAAGAAACTTTTTCTTGTAAAAACACTAAGGTGCCTCAGAAACATCACATATTTAGAATGTGCCTAAGATGGTTGCCAACTGGTAGAATATTTGAGAAAGTTGGTCTTCAGTGGGTACCTACTGACACAGAAAATGCTTCTAAGAATGTTTGCAAGAAACCACAGAGGCAGGACCCCAGAGTCACTAACCAATATATATGCAAACAAAATTCTTATAATAGTGCAGGGAGACGATTTCTGTGTGCAGCTACTCTCACAGAATGCATCAAGAAGAAGCTCAAGGTGTGGCTACCGAAAGGACTATCAACTCCCAAAGAGGAGGTTCGGAAAACCCACCTGTGATGTACAAGGACAATGACTTTTGAACAATTCAGTTCAAAACTCGTACTGATTTTATGAAGAGAATCTCAAGTATCCTTTTTTTTTTTGTTTTTTTCTTTCTTGATTGTGTATAGTTACTATTACTTCATAGGTACATGTGTTCTTGTGTATATAGTAATATGTGTTCTTGGATAGAGAGAGGCATGTCTTCTGGATATCGATAACATTTACGACCCTAGAAATGTCATTCAATAATGACACGAGGCCTTAAATGAAGCTCGAACAGAAGTTGATCCTAATAAGTAAATCATGTCTCTAAGGTTTGCTATTACTTTAGATAGCAACCCGCGTTCCCAGTTGAAGACAGATTGTACCTCAATGACAACTTGTCTTCAAGGTGAGGTTCACCTGAGCATGAATTACTTCATATTCATGCTCATTCATACTGGTGATTCTATGTTGTCTTAAAGGCTCCCACGGTTGATCTCACCAAATGATAAATTGATGTTCAATCAATGTCTATACAGAAATTAAGTCATTGATTGAGGGGGAGAGCTGTAGCAATTTAAACTTGCCTATGAGTGTGAGAATTTGTTTTTGATAGGAAAGTCAGGGACCAAATGTGTCATCTTGTTTAATTGGATTGTTAGGTGATGATATTTTGACCACATGTGTCATTTTATTTAATTGGATTGTTAGGTGATGATATTTGTTTGTAAAAGAGGAGAGTTAGGAGTAGGTAACCTATGCGGTTTGTCAAACCAACTAAGACAGGGACCAAAAGTGTCAATACGTTTAATTGGATTGTTAGGTGATGGTATTTAAGATTCCAAATACACGCGGTTTGTCTCTTATCACTCTCTCTCTCCTCTAGATGTCTTCCTAGGTAATTATCGATCCTCACCCATATCAGTAGGCCATTACTTGTATCATTCCTAGATTCTAAATGTTTTACTTGGTTTTTCTAGGTTGATTCGTACGACTCATCATTCGATCCTAGGTTTGTTTGTTGTTTCTTGTTTTTGATTGATGGGATTCTCATTTATGTATGTAATGATAATTGTTATATGCTTATATTGCTTCATCTTTCAAGTTGTGTTTTGGATTGTTGTGAATTTTCGAATGATGTTTGACTCCAAAAAGTCAAAATCGTTCATGGGTCTAGGATTTGTTCGATCGGTTGTCGATTAGTACGTCTCTAGGATAGAGCGGATTTCTTTTCTCACTAATCAGATGAGGAATCTGATTTGATAAATGGTTAAGTCGATTGTTAGCTCCTTCAAGATTGGATGCGTTAAGTCGATTGATAGATGGTTTAAGTTAGAGTGAATCTGGACTAAGATAGGTTTGATTACTATAAGCTCTCGTCGTGTTGTTGTTGTATGTATATACATCCTTCTAGTAATGAGTGCTTAATCGATTAAGTGGAGTTATATTCTACGATGCGGTTTGTCTGGTATAGGTCAAGAGTTTGCAATATGTAGTGTTTAAACACTGTATGGAATTAATTGATTCATTTGAGAAGTGATTGGCATGTCAAGAGGTGTTTGCAAAATGTTAGATCTGAAATTATTACTCTCTACATGATCTAGGGTGTAGGTTGTTTAATGGTTTGTTCATCGATGCTGTTTGTGTGAATATTCTTGAATGCTGTTTGTCTATTCATCATGAATGCGGCTTGTCTGTGCTATTATGGATAATGGTTGTCTGTTTGATCATGAACGCGGTTTGTCTGTTTAATCACAAACGTGGTTTGTCTTTTTAGTCACAAACGCGGTTTGTCTGTTTAGTCACAAACGCGGTTTGTCTGTTTAATCACGAACGCGGTTTGTCTGTTTAATCACGAACGCGGTTTGACTGATTAATCACGAATGCGGTTTGTCTAATTAATCACGAACGCGGTTTGTCTGAACAATCACGAACGCGGTTTGTCTAAACAATCACGAACGCGGTTTGTCTAAACAATCACGAACGCGGTTTGTCTAAACAATCACGAACGCGGTTTGTCTAAACAATCATGAATGCGGTTTGTCTGAATTATCATGAATGCGGTTTATCTGATTGATCATAAATGCGGTTTGTCTATGATTATGGATGCTGTTTGTCTACTTTGTCATGGATGCAGTTTGTCTATATTGTCATGTTATGTCTATATGCTTACGTATGCAGTTTGTCTACATGCTTACAGTTGCAGCTGGTCCATTTCTAATGTTGTAGTTTGTATACAGTTGAGCTGTGCAGTTAATACTTTATAATGTGAGTTATGGTTGCTGCATATTTGGTCTCTCACAATTGTGTGTTACTTGATCTACTGTAGTCTTTTGTTATGTACACATAGTCTCTGTGCTAACCTCGAGGATTGACTCCCATCTAACTTGCATAGGCATACTGTCTTTCTGTGAATGTGTGTGTGTAGATACAATGACAGATACAGAGATCACTACTTCCTCAGAACCAAACCCTGCAGTCTCAACACCTGTTCGCACAGATGAACAAATCCTTCCTAAGAACAAATGGATCCCTATTGGAAGGAGCAACTGTTATATCGATGTGACAAGACCTCAACCCAATCCTATTTACAAGATATCTGTTGATATCTTAAAGGATACCAATTTCTTCAGAGCATTCACTGCATGTGCAACCGTTCCGTCTATATACGTTCAACAGTTCTGGAATACGATTGAACTCAACAAAGACACTGGTAATTACCATTGTCAGTTAGATGAGCAATGGTATGAGCTGACCAAAGACACCATCAGAGAGGCTCTTCAGATAAACCCTGTTGTTATTGATAAACCCTTTACTCAACCCCCTACGTCCGAGGCTCTCGTCCACTTCATTAATGATCTGGGTTATCCATCAACCATCCTCAAGGTGTCAGCAGTAGTCACCAGTGAAATGTATCAACCATGGAGAACTATCGCCACCATCCTCAACTTGTGTCTTACTGGGAAGACTTCTGCTTTTGAAAGACCTAGGGCTCCAGTGCTTCAAATTCTATGGGGAATCGTAAAACGTTCCAACATAGATTTCGCTGAAAGGATCTGGGAAGAATTCATTCATTCCATTCACACCTTCCTAGAAGACAAAGCTAAACTGGAATCAAATCTGGCCAGCAGGAAGACAGTGAGAAAGATGTTGATTCCTAGCATCAGATTCACTAAAATGATAATCCACCACCTCTACTCTCTTCACAAGTTCCATCCCAGAACTGATTCTCCTCTCCATTTGTCCTCCGAAGAATTTGTTCTGGAAATCTCAAGTGGGCTGCTAAAGGGGCCAAACAAGAAGTCTTTGGAAGGCTTATTCCTGAGCTCCTTATTACAAATAATATTCGTCAAGCCTCCTATTATAAGGATTATCTGAGCAAAATAGAGGAATATCAAAAGTCTCTCTCTGATAAGGTAAGAAGTGAAGCCGAAACCCCTGAACCAGAGACCCAGCAATCCATCAAACAAACCCAATCTAAATTGAAATCAAAGAAAAGAAAGGATGCACCCACAGAAGTTGAGGGATCTAAGAAAAATAAGAAGATCAAAAGGAAGGCATCAATCAAGAAGTTGAAATCTAAGAAAACCAAGACAAAAGGTCGAGTTGATGATGAAGAGATGGTGGTACCTGAACTAGGTCTAAGAGATGAAGAAGATCCGGTTCTACAACAAGCCTTGGAGCTGAGTGCTAAAGAACATGCTGAATCAACAAGGAGTGCTACGAAAGGAGTTGTCCTTAGAGAACCTGTTGTTGAGAGCAGTAAACCATTACCTGAAGTAGAGGGCAAAGGAAAAGGAGTAGCTACAGTGGTACAAGCTGCTAAGACTCTTCTTACCATATCATCTCCGGCATCCAAGACAACAACACAATTTGTACTCAGGAAACGTGATCAGGGATCATCCAGAGTACTTGATCTTTCTGAAGGACCTCAAGAAGAATCACCAAGCTTAGAAGTTGCTCAAGATTCCAGTGATACAGAAAGCGATGAACAGTTGTACAAGGAGAAGAAGGTGGAGATGAAGATCACACATACTGAAATAAAGGACCCACAAGATCAAGGTGAGAGTCAAGATGAGGAAGTTCATAAAGAAGCTGAGTCTGATAACATCATTAAGGAAAAGAAGGTGGAGATGAAGATCACACATACTGAAATAAAGGACCCACAAGATCAAGGTGAGAGTCAAGATGAGAAAGTTCATAAAGAAGCTGAGTCTAATAACATCATTGAGGAAACTCATGATCAGATAACAACAACCACTACAGAACCTCCACAAGAAATACAACATGAAGAATTTGTGGCTTCTACATACCCGGGGGTTCATGTGATTCTGAAAATGAAGGATGATGAACAATCTCACCTGAATGAACCAACAGGGTCTATTGGCACTCTATCTTCACTGAAGAACCTTGATACCGACTTCAACTATGGTGATCAATTCATCCTGGATAAAGCCAACGACAACGCCACAGAGACTGACATGCCACATGATGATAAGGAAGTTGAGTCGATGGTGTCTGTACCAATTAAACAAGACATGTCTGGTATTAGACCTATGACAATTCCTGTTTCCACAACAGCAACCATCATAGTAAATCCCTCACCAGAAGCAACCCCAGCGACACCCATCCCTCCAGAACTACCATCTAATTTAGCATTACAACTAACTGCCGCCACAAAGCTCATTGATGACATGTCACGGAAGATGAATAATTATGAGCAGAGACTACTAAAGGTGGAAAAGCTTAATATTGATCAAAAGGTGGCACAAGCTGTGAATGATCATGTAGAGGAAGCGGTCAGATGGGCAATGGAAGCTCCTATGACGACATGATTCAGAGACCTTCCTACAACTGATATGAAATTAATCCTCTATGACAGAATGTTTGAATGTGGTCAGTATCAAGGCCACGAAGATCATCAACGGCTTTATGAAGCCTTGGAAAAATCGATGAGTCGTGATAATAAGGATTTCCTCATGGCTGAGCTTGAAGAACGAAGGAAGAGGAAGAAAAGGAGACAAGATAAACCCTGTACACCTCCTGGTTCTCCACCACATCCACCTCCACCTCCTCCACCTGATGGTAGCTCTGGTGCTACAAGGTTTTCAGGAGCGTCAGGATCCATCCAAGCTCAAACTCATCATCATCCCACTGTATCTTCTGGTGGAAAAGACCAATCCACTACCTCGTCTGCCCCAAGCAAGTCTAAGGGAGTTACAAAGGCTGGATCACTTGCGTGGACAACTGTTGATACCCAACCTAAGTCCTCATTCTCACCAATTCCTGAGGACTTTGTCATGAATGAGGAATCAGAAGTGGAAGATCTAACCTCTCAAACTGATGAAGATGAAGTTTCAGCTAATGCCAATATCCCAACAGTTGACCCTAATCAAAAATGGTGGTTGGAATTCTTACGCACAGACACACCTGATGACTCAGACTCCACGAGAAAGCGAGCCACCAGGGAAGATATGGAATCTTGGATGAAACCCGTATCTGAAGAAGATCGAGAACCAATTCCTGAACCAAATTGGTCTATCCCATCATCAGACATAAGCGTTCCTGTAAACAATTGGGCAGCTGCTATTGCTTCGCAACACACCCCTCCTTCAGAGAACTCATTGCTGGCAAAGACTAATGACATGGGGGCATTTATTAATTGGTTCTGTAAAAAGAAAGGCATCACAAATCTCACTCCTCAAGATTTAGAAGGTCCTGCGTATGAAATAGTCAAAGTGTTTCATCCTGATGTGCTTCATCTTCAATATCAAATGGAAGAATGTCATACACTACTTACTGATCAAGTTGATGACCGAATTCTCTCCTACAACGTCAACCGACCTCTTCCCTTTGATGGTCCACCAGGTCAAGTCAACCTTCAAGCTGATCTCTTCTTCAACAATGATCTGAATTATCTCCGATTCGGAAATAATGGTGACAGGCAGGCATTATCCATTAACAAGATGAAAGCGGCTCACTATCCTGACATTGGGCTAGAACAAATGGTGCCTGATCAGTTATGGTCAAATGAAGAATACAAATTTGATTTAACTGCATCTTATGGGGTCACACATTGGTGGTTCCACAAGAAACGATTCTATATTGAACGGCACGCAGGAGAGGGTAGTCGTCGGGGTATACATTCGCATCTAAGAATCTTAAGTGTTATCAAAGTTGAAATTCACCCAATGTATGGGTATGAGTATCTTAAAAGGATAGTGCTTCGTCGTGCTGATCAAAAGGAGTATATTATTGCTGAGAGCGATTTTAAGTATCTATCTCCAAGTGACTTCGAAGATCTCTTCCTTCTGAATCTTCAAGGACACCTGAATCATCTTCCTCCTCGTGACAAGAAGGCGCTTGCTGCTGCTGTCAATTTATGGATTCGGGGTCTTGTTATCAGGCAAAGGGTAAGTGACTTTCAACTAGGGATTGAGAACTACCAGACCAAACTCAATATAACCAAGCCGTATTGGGAACATAAGGGTCTCGAGTACATTCACGACTTTAAAGTAATCGAATCTCCAAGAGCAGTCAAGTTCACTGACCTGCATGGAACTCCTATGATGATGCAACTCAGTGAGATTCATAAATTCAGCGATGGTACTCTGCGAATGATCGATGAAGCACTGGATTTCAGGATTAAGGACTATAAGATAAATCCCCACAACCCATAATTGAAGACTCAGTTCTGGACTGATCTGGATGTACAAAGGAGTAAAGAGTTTATGAGAGCCATAGAGCGAAGGCTGAAAACAAGAAGGATCTTTCGCAATCTGGAAAGCTTCGTTGGGGGTAGGGTTCGTGAAGGAGATTACAGATTGATGGAAAGAACGACATGAGCTGATTCTCTCCATAAGTGGTCTTTGTAGTGATGTTATTCTTTTGTTGGACTCTTGTAATTATATGATGTAATTTCCAAGAATCTTGTAATACTCTATGTGTGATCTGTGTATATTGACAAGTAAAACTCTCTCGTTGTTTCAAGGGAAGCATTGTATGCTTCAAAATCAGAATGCATTTAAACCTGACCACATTTTCTCCCAAATTTTCTAAACTTATTTAAATCAATTGGGATCACAAATCTCAAATGGTTTGAAATTTTTGATCGGGGGAGAGAATGTGATTTAAATATGAAATTCTGATAAAATGTGATGATTTGGAAGTTAAGGTAAGCTCTCCCGTATGTGCTAAACCATTTTGCATATCAAGGCACATATTGAGGGGGAGCAAAATGTTTTGGTCATAAAAGCAAGCTCTTCCATATGTGCTAAAATCTTTCGTATATCGATGCACATATTGAGGGGGAGCAAAGGATTTGACATGCATCTTAGGTGAGCAAGGCTCAGACTTCACCAATGAATTGACGAAACTTGAATTGCCATCAATCGAAAGGATACGTCTTGGCCGGGTAATAATTTCAAGCTGGTCTAACCAGTGATGTAAGCGTGTCTCGAAAAAGATGTATCTGAGTAGAGTGTACCATTTCGAGAAACTTTCTGTGGACTTGACCAGGCCGGGTAATAATTTCAAGCTAGTCTAACTAGTGATGTAAGCGTGTCTCGAATCGGTCATGTTCACTGAAAGTGGATCAATTCAAAAAGTGCGAGCTCTACCTAACATGTGCAAATTTATAAAACTATCACTCGAGCACATGTTGAGGGGGAGCATTTGAAAAATATAAAACTCTCAAGTGTTTGCAAAAATGTGTTTCGAAATCATGAACACTTTGAGAAATTTTTCAAAGATTTGGTTTGGCAATTGTGGAAGAACATCAAAGACCGACCATTGTATTTCATATAATGGAGTTATAAGGATGGTAAGGTTAGGTACAAGTTCCCACGATCCCGCCAGAGCCGGAGGGATCTACCCAGGGACAATCCACTAGTTAGTGTAGAAGTCCTTAGGTATGATTAAAAAGGAGAAAAGTGAATGAGGGAAGAGTGCCGACTGAGATGGAGCTAACACTGGAACAAACCCAACAAGGTGTTATTTATGAAGTCTCGGTAAGCACTGAAGGGGTTGAAGAATGAAAAAGAATTGTAAAGAGAAAGGGTGAAAAGAAATAGCCCTCCTTACAACTTAGGCAGAAACCGGGTCAATACATATGCTGTCAGAATCACTTAGTTGATTGCTGGCATTGAAGACAAAGTATCATGGACCCAGTGATACGCTGCACAACCCTCCCTAGCCACTCAAGGTCCCTCAAAGGACTCTTGTTTCAATTGTTACGGAGTTCAATACATTTTTATCGTCTCTCTCACTCCGAGTTAGATGATTTTGAAAAGGTGGCAGTCCTCTCCAGCCTCCGCTCACTAAATCAAATCGCACTATCGAGTATAGAGCCACGAGATGCATAATAAGATCTCATAGGGACACGAATTATTTCTACACTGGTTGTTCAACATTAAGGACACCAGTTGTAAACTCATGAGTCCTACGCAGATCTTAGCAATCTGCCAGAACATTTATGAGAGAATTTACAAATGTAATTCTCAATGATTGAATGGAAATTCCTGCCAGGGTCAACATCAAGCAGCCTTGAAAGCAGGTCACTTCGGTAATTCCTCGTGGATTACGCTTAGTGGTCGCGGCGGTTTCAACCGGTCTACAGTCGTGGAGTGATCTCCAGCGACTCACCTAATCGTTGATTTACTACGGTAAAATCTTAAAAAGCCCTCTGTGGGTTTTCGATTAGGAACGGTCATGGTAAGGATTAGAGAGAGTTTTCACACTATGCTGTTGACTATCTCGAAGTCCAAACTTGTAAGTACCGATCGAATTATTGCTAACTGTCGTATACAGGAATCTCTGGCGGTTGTAGCAGTGGAATGCTGTAGCTGGTTGCTGTTGTAGCTGGTTGCAGAAAAGATGCCAATCCATCACCACATGTTCACTCTACCACATCATCATCAAAGAAGTCATGATCAACCAAAAGACCTTCAACACAGCTTCTGCTAACTCTGATGCTGAAGATCATGACCCTGATTAGTGTGAGCATGTCGGTTCTAAGTATATTTCATCACATGGAGACCTACTACTAAAAGATGACTTGGAGACTCAAGTGGGATGATACTTTCAAAGATTACTCAAAGTTCATCCAAGACAAAAGAGAAGTCATCTTCAGATCACTGATGTTTGCACATCAATCTATGACATTGAAGAATCAATGATTACGAGCTATGATGTCAAGATCCAAGGAAGAAGTGCTGAAATTCAGAACATTACTTCTAGGGTGACCTCCCTTAGGGGGAGATTGTTAGGAATATGAATATTCAGCTGAAGACTCGGTCACCCCGGGTAATTATTAGTACATCATAGCTCATAGGATTATCAGTAATATTATTAGTAGCTTAGTTATTATTATTAGTATTGTGGAGTGGGTCGGCTCTTTACCCTCTGTCAGCTCACTCTACAGCCCGCTAGGGGCATAATATGTAGTAAGTATAAATACCCCTTCCCTTGCAAGGGAAGGGTTGGAACTCTCATTATTTCAATCTAATACACATAGTGTTTCTCTCACTAGAAGTTCCCACTTTCTCTCTCTAAGCTATCTTTCATTCGATCTAAATCTAAGCCTCAAACAAGTGTTTCTTGCATTGTGAATACCCTACAGGCTCTCTTTGGAAAGCTCAATCGTTTCATAAGAATCATGAACCTCTGGAGGATCATGTTTATCATTTATCTCACTACCATTATATAACACATTCTGATGTTGCTGAGCTTTCTTGAGAATATAAGGGTTTTCACAACCGATAGCCATTTTCTTTATTGTATGTAAAATCGGGTTTGGATCGTTAATAAGCAAATTAATTGTTTGTGCAGACTGACCCATTTTTACAAGCAACTCTTCCAACTTTTTGATGGTTTCTTGTTGGTCAATGATTTCATCAAGAAGATCATTTTCACGTTTTGAAAACCTTGCATGCAACTCTTTCTTTTCTTTTTCAAGATCAGAACAAGTTGATTTTTGTTTAGAAAGTTGGTTGGTTAATTCAGAAATTTCTGTGTTTAAGGATTTTATTTTCATGTTCAAATTAACATCAAGTGTGTCAAATTTGATTTGCAAATTTTCTTCTCTTAAAACAGAATCTCTTAAACCAATTTCAAGTTCTGACTGTCGTTTGTTATGAAAATCAAAAGCTCTTTCATTGACCTTATATCTCTCAAGCTCAGCGGTCAATTTGTCATTCGCGGCCTTAACATCGCGATTGACCTTTTTAACATTCTCAATTTCAACACTACAATTATGCAATAATGATTCAAAAAACACACGTGTTTCCTCATCATTCTCAACATGCTGGGACTCGAAGTCTCCATTAAGATCCATATCTGGAGTTGCCATATTTGTATTACTACAACTTGGCATGTCCATATATGTGTCATAAGTGGATTCTTGAGTCGCAGGATGCCGTTCATCATGAGTCGACATATCAAATATTTCATTATTGTGACATGTAGCGTATGGGGGTACCTCAGAGACTACATTGGTGTCATACACAGGAGGTATTTCAGAATCTGTGTCGTACTTAGCCTCCTGGAGATTTTCCATAAAAATGCAGTTCGCGTCGATGTCCTCAAGATCTTCCGAATCATCCATAAGAGCCATGAAGTCATTTTCTTCTGCACTCAACTGTAACCCAGCCGTTTCCTTGTTTGCCAACATTAATGCTTTCTGCAGATAAGCTGGATCCCTCTTTTTCGGCTTGTCGGGACAGTTCCTAGCCATATGACCGACACCCTGACAGTTGAAACACTTTATCAAATTACCCTGATTCATCTTCCTGGTAACTTGAGCAGCAACATTCCCGTACTGATTCCCAGTATTCGGATCCCTCTGATTTCCAACAGCTTTACCCATCGGATTCCCTGCATACTGACCCATCTGATTACCAACATACTGCCCTGCATTTTGATTACCCATCTGATATTGAGGAGCATATCCCTGCTGATTCCCATATCCCCCAACCATCTGTCCTTGTTGTCCCATGTTGAAACTCGGCTGTGCAATTTGCTTGTTGCGAGTGTTCGATGAGATTCTTTGGTTATTGTTGGTAGGTGTGGAGTAGCGTCCTTGGAATGCTTTTGTTAGGTAAGCAAACGCTTGAGTCAAAGCAGCAATTGACTCATCCTGATCATTAAAGTCAGGTTCTTGGTGTTGTGGGTATTGTTGTTGTGGGTAGAACGGTGTTTGTGGAGTATATTGTTGTTGCATGAAGTGTTGGGTGGAAGATGAAGAGGGTTGTGTAGTTACTGTTGCAGGTGTAGTTGTTTGGACCATGAGTGCAAGAGGATCATGTTGCTTTGCAAGCTTCTCTTTTCTGACTTCATTTGCATCCTCCTGGTTTTGCTTTAGGAAATCATAAAGCTGATCATAATTCACCTCGTGAAGGTTCTTTGTTTGGTTGACAATAGTGACATATCGTTCCCATTCCTCTGGTAGGTTGTTAAGGAACTTGATATTTTGAACAATTTGAGCTGGTGTCAACTTGTTTCTGATCAACTCGTTCATGAGAGTGCAAAACCTTGTATAGTAAGATTCAATAGGTTCAGCTGGAGTTGATGTGAACTTCTCCCATTCAGTTAGAAGCTTGTTTTCGATGTCTTGTTTACCGATTTCTATGCCATGACAGAGCCGTCTAACTCGTGACCACATATCATAGGCAGTTTCACAGCTATCTACAGCACAAAATATTTCTCGTGGTAAACCAAGTTGGATTAAATGCATTGCCAAGTCATCAGCTTCAATTTGCTTCCAATCTTCTGGTGTGTAGTCAGCTTCCGTTTGTTCCCGAAAGGTGTCTGGAGTGGGAGGTGTTGCATTTGGATTTCCAGCTGTGACTAGAATCCGACGAGGCTTGAATGGACCGTTCTTGATGGAGTTAATCAAGAGTCTACCTTGACCTTGAGGCTTGGTTTTCATGTATCGTAGCATACGACTCGTCCATGGAAGGTAACCACCTTTTTCTAGCATTGGAGGACGGTTTTCTGCACCGGCTGCATGAATGTCTTGTTGAGTAGTCATTGTTGATGTTACGTATGATAAAGTTGCTGAAGGATCGTTGCAACGAAATAGGAGTTGTTGTTGTTGAAGGTTAAACTTGGTTGATGTTGTGAAGTCTTGGTTCGTTGCTGAGGATCGTGTGAAGGCTTTCTTAATGGTGAATACTGGTTTCCCTCCAAAATTTGAATTTGAAAAATTTCTTTACCAGAATTTGAAATACTATATAAAATGAAATTCTAAGGTTATTAGAAAATTTTGAGTTTTGAAAATTTTTACGTCAAATTTCGCCGGAAAAATTCAAATTTTGGGCCAAAATTTTCGCTGTTGTACCAAAATTTGAATTTCACGTAAAAATTAAGAGTTTAGTCTCCTGTAAAAATTAAATTTTACTCGGATTTTACGTCAAATTTGTACCAAAATTTTTACGTCAAATTTGTACCAAAATTTTTACGTCAATTTTTTTTAAAACCTTACAATTGTGATTCAGTATTTGAGATTGCGTTAGAGAATTTTTTCAATTTCGAAAGATGCCAATTTTGAAACTTAAGCAAACTGCCCTAATTACGTAAAGTCTGATGAATTGCGAAAGCTGGAAGCAATTGCGAAAACCCACCAATTGCGAAAACCTGTGACAATTGCGAAAGTCTAACCCAATTGCGAAAACCCCATAATTGCGAAAGCTTTTGAATTGCGAAAACTCTTTTGAATTGCGAAAACTTGATGAATTGCGAAAACTTGATGAATTGCAAAAAGCTAGTGAATTGCGAAAACTTGATGAATTGCGAAAAGGTAGAGAATTGCGAAAACTTGTTAAATTGCGAAAAGGTGTGGCAATTGCGAAAACCAATTTTGAAAGCCATCAATTTCGAAAGCCTACTGATATGTGTCGTTTTACACATATCTTTTCGTCCAATTTTCGAGTCAAAATAACCAAAAACACTTTAAAACGATCAAATAATGTTAAAAATATCTTTGAGATGTGTTTTTGTGTATTCCATATGCAAAATGATTGAAAACGATTGAAAAACAAACAAAATTTGCAAATGGCAAGTCTAGTCCCTCAAGCTTAAAAAAAATAAAAAATAATAAAAAAAATAAATTTTTGGTCCTTGGAATAATAAGCTTGGCAATTTTGGTCCCTGGATTAGCTTTGGAGATTCGGCAATTATGGTCCTTGGAGTTTCAAGATTATTACTTTTGGTCCCTAAAACTAAACTTAAATCTACCCTATTTTCCTATACCTCAACCGGATCTAACTACCATCAACCCAATCCACCCACAGCCCAACTACAAATACCCTCTAGCCCAAGCCTTAACATTATAACCCATAAGCCCACATCTTAACTAAAACCGACCCAACACCATTAAAACAAACCGACCCATCCTATATTAACTAAAAGCGGGGTAGCAAACATTCGGTCAAACCCCCTTTCCTGTGGTCAAAATCCCAATCAACAAGAACCCTAAGCAGCCAAATCCCTCTTCCCCAAATCCCTCTCCCATCACCATCACCTCTTCCACCTCAGTCCAAAATTACCTCACGTGTTTCATCTCCACCTCAGCAATCCGAGGCAAAAAACTAATCCAACGGACAAGAAATTAAAAGAAGTTCGTTTGGGAAGATCAAGATGATCCAATGGTGAAGAATTAAAGAAAAGAAGACAGAAGAGGAGAAAGAAACCCTAATCACTTATTTTTATTGTTCTTTTTTTTTATATAAGTAGTCGAGTAGTAGTGAGGAAAAAAACAGGTTTTATTTTAGCTATGTCTCGGTATGTTTTTTATGTAATTTATTTTTAATTTAGTTGTAATCGAAGGTTAATTTTAGTAATTCTTAAATTTACGCAGTTGTGTTTTGCTTTAATTTTAATAGAAGTTCGTTTGGTTTAAGTTACTGCTATTTAGTTTTTGTTATTTCACTGCTTCGTTTAAAGATAGTTGTTCAAGTTAATTTTTGCTTCGGTTAGTATTGGTTAGGTTAGATTTATGTTGGTGATTATGTTGTTGTATCAGTTGTGATTCGCTTAGAGTTAGGTTGCTTATTGCTTAATTAGTTGGTTATCAGTTTAAGTATGATTTTCTTTTACTGTAATAATTAGTTTCCGAATGTAATTCATCTTTCAGCAAATTTGAGTTCTTTTTTTGATTTCTTTGTTTGGTTAAACTAGGTCAAATTGCTCACTACCGCTTATGTTATTACATAATTCCTCATTCTTTTCATCTTTGCTCAACTGTTGCTTTTGATAAGATAGGAAGTTAGTTTAAAGTATTTAATAGCATAAATTTTCTCTTTTGGTTACCCTGCTCATCAGTGAGATAACTGTTCTCATCACCAGCTTATTTTTAAGTTATTCCTTGGTTGAGTTTTGTTCTCAGTTGTATGTACTTTAGAAGTACCTAGCTTTTGTAGCATTTGCCTATTCATTCAAGCTTTAGAATAGATTAGAAAAGGTATTGTGGACTGAGTTAATCCGCAAGCCAACCCTTATGGTTTTCTGTTAATCAGTTTTTATGGCTTTGTAATTTTTCATATTTTTCCCATGTCGTTTAGTAATTTTTATGCATTTTTCCTTTTAAATTAGTTTTTTTTAATTAATATTTAATTAAATGTAATTTAGAAAAATGTAATTCTTTTTCAATAAATTTTCTTTTGCCATTTAGGACGTAGGCAAATTAATTTGGAATCCGTAGGTTTAATATTTCATCGTTTTGTCATTTATCGTTTAGTTACGTTTTTAGCTTTTGTTTACGTTTTTAATTTGGTGCACTTTAGATTATAGTTTTTCTTAGATATTTAATCGTTTTTAATTTATGTTCACGTATTTTAGCGTAAAAACCCAAACTCTCATCTTTGTTTAACCATTCAAAACACGTATTCACAAACCGAGATCACAAATTCCATTCAGCCTTCGTTGGGGATAACGACCCGGGAATACAACTTCCATTGTATTCTCTGGAAATAAATAACGACTTGATTTTAACCGATCAAATTTTGGCGCCGCTGCCGGGGAGGGCTGACGCGAATTTTATCTCTCGTTTGTCGTTGCGTGTTTCGTAAATATTTTTCTATAAAAACCCAAAAAGATTTTTATTTTTCAAAATTTATTTTTCTCTTTCCTTTTGTATTTTTCAAATATTTCTAAAAATCCAAAAATATTCTTCGTATCCCCTCTATTCGTTTAATTCTTTTTCTCATCCTCTTGTCCGTTTGATTCTATCTTCTTAACCCTCATTTATGTTTAATTCTTATGTCGTCACTGGGCTCTCGCTGTTTTCATTGTAAAAGCCCGTTGATTGACACTCTTCGTTGTGCAAAGTGTAAGTGTGAGCGGTGTGGAAATCACAACCCAAGAGGATCTTGTTATTGGTGTGAAGTAGCTCTCGAAGAAGAGCTTAATTCCGTCGATAATTCTCAAGATTCTTCCGACCACCCTCCACAACCCCAGCCATCTTCACCCAAATATTGCGTATATTGTGAAGATCCGTTGGGGGATGATTCACTTTGTGGACGATGTTTCTGCAAAGGATGTGGAAATGTCCCTGAACTTTGCGTGTGTTGCAATTCTGAAATCGAAGATACAAATACGTATCCAGATTTTCAAAAGGATTGCAACCTTCCTCAGGATTCATTTTGGCAAGAACCCTGTTACCAAAACTTAAATGTGCCAAATGATCCTAGTGCTGATTATGGAGGTATTCACCAAAGTTTTGATTGTCAAACAAGTAACATGCTTGTCTATGAGCAGGTTTCTTGTAACGATCAAAATCTTGGTTGTGACCAAAACCCATATCAGTCACTTCATCAATCGCAACAATATTATTGTTGTGAGTACTGTGGAGGTCCTCACTATAGCTCCGATTGTTAAACGAGGAGCCCGCTTGTCTATGAGCATGGCCCTTGTAACAATTATGATTATTCTATTCCTCCACAGTATCAAACCACTCAAAATCAGCCTCAGCTATCTCTTGAAGATATATTCCAAGAACTTCAAGAGATACGAATTGAACTTACAAATCTGGCTGTTAAAACCAACCCAGAAAGTCGTCATG